>JACXGI010000500.1:39853-54922 GCA_016801175.1 Esox masquinongy
GTTCTTGAAGCACTGACTCCAGCTGCAGTCCACTCTTTGTGAATCTCCCCCACATTTTTGAATGAGTTTTGTTTCACAATCCTCTCCAGGGTGCGGTTATCCCTATTGCTTGTACACTTTTTTCTACCACATCTTTTCCTTCCCTTCGCCTCTCTATTAATGTGCTTGGACACAGAGCTCTGTGAACAGCCAGCCTCTTCAGCAATGACCTTTTGTGTCTTGCCCTCCTTGTGCAAGGTGTCAATGGTCGTCTTTTGGTCAGCTGTCAAGTCAGCAGTCTTCCCCATGATTGTGTAGCCTACAGAACTAGACTGAGAGACCATTTAAAGGCCTTTGCAGGTGTTTTGAGTTAATTAGCTGATTAGAGTGTGGCACCAGGTGTCTTCAATATTGTACCTTTTCACAATATTCTAATTTTTTGAGATACTGAATTTGGGGTTTTCATTAGTTGTCAGTTATAATCATCAAAATTAAAAGGAATAAACACTTGAAATATATCAGTCTGTGTGGAATGAATGTATACATTATACAAGTTTCACTTTTTGAATGGAATTACTGAAATAAATCAACTTTTTGATGATATTCTAAGTATATGACCAGCACCGGTATATTGTCTGCTCAGATTAAGCCAAATTCAGCAAAGTTGATTGGACAGCACTTCACTTTACAGATGGACAATAACCCAAAACATACTGTGAAAGCAACCCAGGAGTTTTTTTTTACAGTTGGACAACAACCCAAAACATACTGTGAAAGCAACCCAGGAGTTTTTTTAAAGGCCTTGCAAAGCTTCACAAAGGAGGAAATCCAACGTTTGGTGATATCCATGCGTTCCAGACTTCAAGCAATCATTGCCAGCAAAGGATTCTCGACAAAGTATATAAAATGAACATTTTATTTATGATTGTGTTAATTTGACCAATTACATTTGAGCCCCTGAAATAAGGGGACTGTGTATGAAAATGGTTGTAATTCCTAAACGTTTCATACAATATTTTTGTTCAAACCCTTGTATTAAAGCTGAAAGTCTGCACATCCATTGCTTCTCTGTTGTTTAATTTGAAATCCATTGTGGCGGCATACAGAGCCAAAATTATGAAAATTGTGTCAGTGTCAAAATTTTTCCGGACCTAACTGTGTGTTTGCACGTCTTATGTGCAAATTCTAAAGTCCTTATAAAACTATTTCCACATTTCACAAGCCATTTCACATGGGTTTCCATCAAAACCACTAAGTGTAGGGTTGGTTGATGAGCTCGCAAGGGTCCTGATGTCACGTCTGCTCCTCCTCCCCCGCTTGTTACGAACTCTGTGGCTCTAGCAGTCTAGGGTGGATGGTACAGAGACCCGTAACATAAAACTCATGCAAATCAGTGTAGTGTAAAGACTCAGTGAGAACCAATGACACAGACAACCAAAGCTACCGTGAAACATAAAACGTTTATTATAAACACACGGTAAAGGGGGTAGGGAAAAGGGGCTGAACTGGACCCAAGAAATGAAATAATATAGTCCAAACACCCCTAAACTGAACTTGCCTGCCTCAAGAACCGCTTAGCTGACTACTAACCAATACAAAAATACAGTGGGTGGTCCGCTCAGTTCTAACTAGTGTTTTTAGACAAAGTTTTCCTACAGTTTGTGTATGCCCAAGGGCGACTTGCTAAAAAAAAACTTTTCCCAGAGACACAGGGATAAACAAAAACACACAGGTTGAACAAGGTCTAAACAGCACACAGCAAGCAATTGACTAGACAACACCACACAAAACACCACAGCAATATATACTAACATGAAACAGGAAAAAGTGAGATGTATGTGCTAAACTAAGTGATGTATGAATGAACAAAGTGTCTGTCTATCAAAAATGGTATGTATCTCAAGAGTGTCTATGTCCATGTGGGATAATGCAAAAGAGTCTCCACTGGGAGAACCAACTGACTGGGTTTTTAAACCAGGGATGTGTGATGTGATTGGGTAATGGAAAAGAACAGGTGGTGTAATTAGGATGGGTGTCCACTGATTGGTCCACCTCAGCAGTCAGGCGATGCACTCATGACTGCCAGGTGGGAAACACCAACGTGCACAATCAGGAACATAAGGAACACCTGGGGAAATGGCAGGAGGGGAAAAACACAAACGCACATACAGGGTACCTGCATGCGTAACACCGCTGCACTGGCGAACAGTGTCTCTGGTCTGCTAGTCACCACCGATAATGTGCCCTTGCATCAATCACTCCCGGACTTGTTTCGTCACAATTATGCACACCTGGTTCCTATTCTCTAATCATCATGTGTATATAGCTCCCTCTGGTTTCCATTGTCCATGCATTCTTCTTTGTAAGCCTGCGAGCTTTCAGGTTGTTTTACTTACCACGCTTCTTCATTCAAGATACCTTTTAAAACTCTGTACTGACTGTACTGATTCACTACTCACCTGCCTCATTAATGGGAATTGGTGACACCTAAGCCAACATTTAATAATTATCACAAACAAACCTCTGCACAAAAACATTAATCTTTGTCCAAACCATGGAAATATATAAATTAAATAAATGTTATAAGTGTGTATCTAATCAAAATAGAATGGAAATTCACATAAGCACAACAAATAAAACACTTGACCCAGTCACGGGTAGCTTAATTATTCCACTGGATAATGTATTTTCATTTTGGATTGTAAATGGAGCAAAATTGAGTTAAAAAATGAAGTACCATTTCTGTTGGCAAATTGCAGTCTGTGGGAACACAATGTAAATTAAGATTTAAAAAAGTAAGATATCTGTTTGTCTGTCTGTCAGCTGACTAACACAGACATTTGGTGTTAATATAGTCCAGTGGAAATCTGTTAGGTGTTGTTACTTATATACATGTGTCAAGTGCTTCTTAGTCCAGCTCACTGATGTCTTTGAAAATAGTATTTTTTTGTTTTGGTAGAACTGCAATTTCTTTCTGCTTTGCAATGCACTGCAAATATTTTCCTCCTTTTATAGATTTTATCTAGTTTATGGGTAAGCAAAAACATATGATGATATTTTCTTTTTAACATGTACTCACTTTTCAAAATTCACTTCTGTTTGGTTAATCTGTTGATAGTAGCTATGAATGTTTAATCGATTTGTCAATGTCTGTGCCTTTGGGCAACTTTTTGCCAGAGCTTGGCCTGTCTTCAAAGTTGTTTATCCCTTTGGAAAGTTGGAGCCAGCTAAAGCCCTATAGCCTCAGCCTCAGCACACTGCCATTAAATTATAACTCCAATAGGAAATGTATGATATATCATACCAGAAATTATCAATCCATTGGATATCATATAATCTTACTTTACTGCTGAAGGGTATATTTCAATTGTAGATTTCTATTTGTTTTTTGCCTTCATTTAAGCCAAATGTTGACCTAAATATACCTGTGCTATGGTGAGGACAACATAGTTTGCCGTCAAAGTTTTGATCCTGACGTACAGCTGTACAGGGGATGGCCCTGCTTGCTGCTCATGGTATGTTCTGGTACCTGTTGGCATTTCCCTTTTGGGTGTTGTTGCAAACCTGATGCACACGAGAGAGCGTTCACACCTCATAAGCTAGCTAGCTAACACTGGGTTTTTAGTTGTGGCTGAGTGAAAAACTGATAGGGAATGTTTTAAAGCCTTACTAGCTACACATTTTCATGTGTAGTAATGCTCATTTTCTTCATCATATGTTAGCAGTGGATGTGCCATGTTAACATGTAATTGCTAAAATAAAGGAAATCCCCAATTAAAATTTTGGTTTCACCTACAACCATTTTGGTTCCAGATAAAACATATTTTGGATTGACGTTGGATATTTCCGCAGAGGGAACCTCATGGAACCCAAATGTGTTCTGTCTGACAGAAAAACATTCCTGGGGGCAGTTGAAGAACCATTTTTTGTTGCCTATATACCTCTGAAATAGCCAAATGGAACTCAATAACCCACAGTTTTGTATTTCCCAATGAGTAACATACATTTTTGAAATGATCAGCTATTGGGTGAGTTGCATACGTATAAAAAACATCTAGCTTACTCTTACTAATATTTGTTTGTCCTCTTGGGCGTGTTATGGAGAATCAACTACCTATCTTCTTTAACATCAAATGATTGGTCAAATGAGTGGTCCGAGAATTATTGGGCATTCTTTTCTGTGTTCTTCAGGAAACTAACAGCGTTCTCTGTTGGGGGCATTGGTGTCACGCTGATCTGAGGGGTGTGGGCGCATTCACGCCACACAGGACAATGACCACAAAAAAACTGGAAAAGCAACCAAATTTACCCAACAGTCTTTCAGTGCCAAAAACTGTAATGTTCTTGACTGGCCAAGTCAATAATCCGACATAAATCCAATTGGGCATGCATTCCAATAGCTGAAAACAAGAATAAAGGCAAAAATGCCCTTAAACCAACATGAACTGAAGGTGGCTGCAGTAAAGGCCTGGTAGGTCATCACCAGGAAAGCGGCAATGACTAAGGATCTGGCAATGACTGCGGAGTCTGCACTTTCACCTCTTAGTCATTGTTTGATTTTAAATCCAGTGAGCTATAGTACATGGGATGAAAAACTAAACTTGCATCACTGTCCAAACACTCATAGACTGCACTGTATATCAACATAAACAATCACACTGGTATTTAATACAGTTGGAATGGCCATGGTCAGAAGATTGATTGGACTGTGCCAGAGTAGTGCTGACATTATGCCCCTGTGAAGTACAGTCTTACTGTACTAAAGGTTTACTGTGGTAAGCTATGAACTAAATTAAAATGTCAGGTTAAATTAAAATGCTTCCGATCATGATTTGGATTAAAGCCAAGTGACACTCTATCATTGCAACCTTCAGAACTTTGAAAATGTCACCTGTCTCAGACTCTAATTCATCAAAGTTGCCAACGATCAAAGAATCGGCTCATTTTTTTGGCCAGTGGATGTGACATTTTAAGTTGGGAAACTATGGTGATATATTTGTTATGACTGTAGAACTGCAAGTCTGTTTAAAAGGATGGATAACCAGACATTCAATACACAACTGTTCTCAACTTATTTCTTGCATTGATCACGTAAATTGAATATTCTCCAATCTGAATGATAAATTGCAAACTATTACAGGTTTGTCCTAATGGGTGTAAAGTATTAAACATCCACCAGAATTATGGGCCTTCTTTTTCCCATTCCATTCCCATTCTGTTACCACAATTATCACAAAAAAACAACCCCTCTTATTAATGATTTCAACATACTGCTTTAGGAACTGTTCCAATATGATTCTCCATGTATGCAGTCTTTGGGAATGTATCAGTTATATTACACTGAGCTACACTGGATAAACACTGGAAAGTTTATTAGGTACACCACCTTGTTCACGAAAACGGATCACTTTTTGAGGCTAGCCAGCAAAGTGAGAATACAGCCTAAACGTTACCTGACCGAGAGGTGAAGAGGCAGCTTTTTAAAAATAGAAGCAATATTTTTATATGAACGTAGAACTCAAAGCTCCATGACAATGTGGAAAGCTGTGAGAGATAAGTCTACCAGCCTTTCACCTCTTAGAGTAAGATATGAAAGCACTTCCAATCTTTGAGGAAAAGTACTGCCACTTTGTGATGATTTCTTATCACATATAAGCTTTTAAGTCATTTACATCAGATAGCTGAGAGCTGGTGTGTTTTGCCTCAGTGTCTGAGCCTTCAATGTGTTCAGTTTAATTGAATACAGACTAAAATTATTACCTATTCAACTTCAACTCTTTACAAATTTAGACATTGACTGAGATTACATATGGTATTTGGCTCTCCAAAGTCAGTATTTCCCCAATACAAACCAAAAAATAAGGTATTTTTGTGAAAGTCGGCCACAGAGCAGTAAAATGTGTACTCTAAGAGAATAAACTTGCTCCTAAACAAAGAGAACATAAATAATACACGTTAACTAAAGCTCCAACTAATGGGTTGGCTTCCTCCTCTTTGCTGTAGAGATAAAGCTATAAAACATGTCCCTAATTAGCCTATTAACTTAAATAACTAAGACAGACTATTCCAATGCTCTGTGAGTTCAAATGAAAGAACTTCAACGTTCTGCACTTCAAGTATGGGGAAGTGAGAATGCAGGGACAAAACCATTAAAAGAAGTCCTTCATGTAAGCCAAAATGATTGACGAGATTTAACAAGTATAATGGTAAGTGTAGAACTCTGTGCTTCAGTCTTTCAACAGGGCCATCCATGCTGACCTCATCTCCAGAGCGTTGTGTTCGTTTTTCCGCATCTCACATTATTAGTGCCCCCCACCTTTGTTTACTAAATATCATTGCTTCTCCCCGCCATCTGCTCTTTTGCATAGTGGAATGTGCGGGCAGACCTTCTGGGTAGTGACAGTGAGGACCTGATGGCGAATGTGATGAGGAGGAGGAGGTGGGGGTGTGATGTGTCACCTCGCCATGCGGCTCATGTCATTGCTTCAGCCACCCTGTCGCCGGGGCGGATCACAATTAATCTTCGTTGAGCAATGGGGCTGTCTCTCTGACAGACTAAATGATCAGGCAGCAGAGGGTTGGATAACAACGTCCTCAGATGCAGCTCTCAAGTGAAATTCAAGGGATTTTTGTGGTTGGACAGCAGGAGAACCATAGCTCACAATAACTGTCACAATGGGAGAAGAGGACAAAGCAGTACAGATAAGTTGAGGGGGAACGGTTTTAAGTTGGCCTTGGGGCCAAGGCCATAGCTACATTTGAGGACACCTCAGTAATTTGGTCGGTCACTGAATGTTTTCATGAAAACATTCTAATGCCCTGTGCCAAGTAGGCATGTTCCCCACTGTAGTACATTTCATATCACTTGAGATACTATCACTGCCAAGCTGGCAGGCCTACATATTTTAACAAGTGGACCTTAGGCCTACTGCTGGCCAATCAGATGTCTGAACAGATTCCTCGAGTTGAGCCCACAGTAAAATTTATATTGTGAAACTGGAACAATCTGTCCGAATTCTAAATTGTTAATAATTGTGTGATTGTCAACACATACAACCAAGGGAGGCTTTTTTTATGTTTTGTTTGTTTTTGACCCCATTTTTCTCACTTATTATTTTCAAGATGTCCTATTCCATATTATGGCCTTGCCTGATCACAACAACTGAACAACAGTTTTGGAGAGTCAACCTGTGCACATGTCTTCTAATCAACTCACCAAGCCATTCTGCTTTTTATCAATGCTTGCTTAACCAGTAGTTTTTCAGCAACACATAAGTCCAAAGGTAGAATGCTTTCCACCCCAGCTGACGACAGACAAGGTTGAGTTGGCAGGTGTCGGACCGACCACAAGGAGTCGTTAGAGTGTGACGAGACAAGGCCGGCCTTTCCGGCATCCACCCGTACAGCCCGGGCTGTACTGAGTCAATTTCTGCCAGCCATAGCCAGACCCTGGGCAATGTGCGTATGACGGTACCAGGACACAATGATGCAAGGGCTGCTGTTTTTAAGAGTAAGTCCATGTCCAAGATTTTATTCTACACTCAACACATTTTATTCAACAATTTTATAAGCCAAGAAAAACACTCCTCCATTCACCCACCTTACACTGCACTTAAAATGAAAGTAGAGCAAAGAATATCCATAGGGTTGTGTTGTTATTATCATTGGCTTTTTAGTCAATTGAGGAACGTTAATTTGTACATCAAAAAACTGCAATAATCAGCAAGGAGAGGCAGTTCCAGGTGAGATAGATAGCAAAAGAAAGAACAAAGGCTTTTCTGCAAACACATGAGTCATGACTGACACATTTTGCTTGTTTTTTTAGTTCTCCAAACAGAATATTAGAATTTTTAAACTGAACAAATTCAATAAAGGAGCTTCACTACTTTAAATTCTTAGACCCTGGCTATGGCCCCAGTTGGTTAGGACTGGTTCATCCCAAACATTTCAATGGTTATGAATGCATCCCATTTTGAAATTTGAAATACAGTAGTTCATGAATACCAGGAATGCTGGATCTTTTTTTGCCCGAAAGACAGCTTTTACTTGATCTACTGTCTGTGTCAATGCTCCAACCAGTCATGATTCTGTTAATCCGTTGAACAAAACACTAAGCTTAATTTCAATGCATTGATATGGACAAATCTAAATAAAGATATACACCATATTCTTTCTTCGATTTCCACAGGGGAACAACATGAACTGAAAATGCATTAACTCACCTATGTAAGGCCCTCTGGATTAGAGTGTCTTTTAAATAATCTCTGTCTAATGCCACTGAGGCTATTATGACAAAGTAAGGAACATACTTCAGTCTGGTCAAATGCGAGAAATATATTAGCAACGTTTCTTTTCTGCATGAAATATGTTCCTGTTGAAAATGCATGAGGCTTTTCGGCCATGTGGGATACATAAACAAAGTTGTGCTGAATGTGTAGTGTTCTAAAAAAATCACATGAGATCAGGTTCACGTAATCAGTGCCATTCCAAGGGCTCTTAGCAATGAACTAGTGTAGAACTCATCATCCAGCTAAAAGTATAGTATTAGGAAGTTAAGAAACCAGAGGTAAGGCATGTCAGAAGCTTCATTAAATCCAAATAGCCATCAGAATGGTTGGATAGGATCCCAACCCACAATGCAGTCATTAGACAGAATTCATGCACAAACACATTAGGATAATCATGTCAAATGTTATTGCATGGGCCAGCAAGTCCATATAAAATCACAGTCTGTAGATGGCCAAATCCATCAGTGTACAGCTGGATCTTTTGTACAATGTTTTACACAAATGTAACGAGCAACAACCCTTAACCCTTCCATCTTTCATAAGCATCCTGACAAACAACTAAGCGAATTTGGAATTTCACAGTAATGTATGTGTCAAGATGTATCAGTACTACTGGTTAGATTGATCTCTCAAAAGGAATCTTGAGTTTAGTTTCAGTTACCATCACTTTAAGGTAGCTGACATTTTTATTGATGTTCTGTGTGTTGCGCACCACAGAATCTGCTTAAGCTTGACCATACGCACCGCCTTTGCATATTAAAAATTAATATGTTGTAGTAAATAACAATGTGTCATCAATCCAAACCAATTATATCCCTCAAAAATAAAGTCTGCATCTTTGATTGTTTGAGAACCTAATCCTCTACTAGCTAAATGATCTTACCTGTGGCGCCAAACATTATGCTAATGTCAATTCTCTCCATCCACGTAAAATATTATCCAGAGAGAGGTTTATGAAGACAGCTCCATCCTGTCATACCGACTCACTCACCGGCATGTACAGCCACTCGGGTATTGCAATCATTACATCAGTCTCATTGTCTTTTTGATTATGATCTTTTTATTAGTTGCTTAAGCAAATGTATTATACGACACACAAAAGGTTTTACATGGTAGACATTGGTAGGCAAACACAAGGCACATGGAAGTCCACTACATTGTTACAGACAGTTAAAGTCTTCTAGGGGAGAGGCCAGGCCTGGGTCAGTTCAAAGCAAAGAGTTCACTATAGATTAAACATAGATCAAATTATTGTTTACAGTTTACAGAGGGTCCTCCTCTGCTGCACCTTCAATGGTGTAGCTCTGCTCCTTTATGTTGTTCTCCAGAATGTCATCCTCTGTTTTCACGGTTCTGATGAGGACCGTCTTCTTTCTGTCAGCTCCACTGCCTGTTCCTCGTGGGTGAAGGTAGCTCCATGTTCTCCACCATATCTTTTGACTCGAATGTTTCCATTGCCTCCACCATTACCATTGCATCCACCGTTTTCCTTTCCTCCAAGCATTCCACTGAAGGCAGAGTTACTCTCACTCATTCGGCCAGTCATTGGATGTCGGTTCTTGACCGTGCTGCTGAGTCGCGAATTTTCTCCCTCAATCAGCTTCCTGTAAGTTGTGATTTCAATCTCTAGAGACATCTTGATGTTCAATAGAGCTTGATACTCATGCAGGTGTTGAGCAATCTTCTGCTTGATGATCTGAAGGTCAAGCTTTAGGACCTCGATCCTCACCTGCAGTTCTTCCAGTTCTTTCTTGTATCTTTCTATTACGTCACATATCTGTGCCTCCAGAGCATCATTCTTGGTCTTCAGAGCATCCAGTTCACACTCTTTGTTTTGGATATCCTTCTTGGAACTTGAAATATCTTCTCTTATGCTTCAGACCTTATGGACATGCTTTGTTGTTTTGCCATTAAGGTCTTCAAATTTAGATTTGTACCATGAATCCATTTCAGCCAAGGTTTTGGCTGCGATTTCATCATAATGACTTTGAATTTTTTTGAGAGCAGCCAAGAGATCAGGCTGGGCGAAGGAGCTCTGGGCAGTGTAATGACCAGAATAGATCTGTGCCATCAGCTCCTTAATTTCCATCTTCTGCACCCTCTGGAGGAACTCGAGTTCCACTTCCAAGTGTTCCTGCTGTTTCTCCGGGGTGATGCATGTAGACGTAGCTGCATCCACACCCGGACGGAATGCTTCAATTTCTAGCTCGGCTGCTTTTCTCAGCTGAAGGGCCTCCTCGTATTTGGCTTTGATCCACTCCAATTGGCCCACCATAGCATCTTTAGTGCCAAGAGACAGGTCTCGTGGGGCACACGTCTTATCTGCAGTCTTCATTAGCTCCTTCAGCTGCTGCTCGTACAGCATGCGCAGGCCAGACAGCTTTACAAAGCAATTCTTGAGACCTTCAATGTCTAACTCCAACTGCTGGTTCTGCTGTTCCAATGAACGGACAGTGTCGATGTAAACAGCTAGCCTGTCCTTAAGAACAACCATCTCCTGTCGCTCGCCACTGAATATTCTGAGGAATGCTTGGTTTTCAGCAGCTGCTGAGTCAAGATTGATTACACTCTCCACACCAGCAGACATAGACCTACCAGCCCTACCAGATCTATGATTGGAAGAGGTGCTCCTTCGGGTCATTGCGTCACTTCCTGTGACAACTTGGGCCAGGTTGGCGAATCGGGTACGGGCATCTCGTTGGGAGGCAGAAGGACAGGACACAGTGATCTGAGAGAAAGATGAGCTTTTACTATTGCCCTCAAAATGACGACGATAAGAGGAAATTCTTTCTGGGCTATTACTCATGATGGAATTGGATTTGTCCTTTGTTTTCTGTTTTTTTGGTGGACTGCTGGTTAGATGACTGCCTCTGAACTCATGAAGCTGACGGTCTGGGTCTCTTTATACCAGACAGTCAGGCCAATCACAGCCCTGATTGTAAATAGGTCAGTAAATAGTGTCAGTAAATAGATACATAGAAGCATTTATTGTCTTCATTTACATTCAGTTACACATTTTGATTGAGCTTGTCTTGGTTTGGTTGAGATTAATTAATATGAAATAAAACCAAGTGTAGACCTATTTGTGTGCAGGGGTATGTTCGATAAACCAAGAGATGTCTATTAGAGTTTATTGGAATGGCCAACATATTGGGGCTTTTTTTCTCAAAATGTTTGTGGAACAAATGATACCATCTTCGACAATTCCCTATGAAAATATCCGCTGTAAACAAACGAGACAGAGCCGCTGAGTTGACAGATGGTTTTATTGATTAGCATTCGGAATAATGAGTATCCAACTCCGTGCTGTGGTGTCAACAAATTCACTGGACATCTTCATAGGTTTTTGAAAACGATCAGAAATGAACTGCAGGCAATAGTATATTTCAAAAACCAATGCATACTGTAGCACAACACATGAAATAATGTGAACTAAATCACCTGAACCTGAGTTCATATGTTGAGGACTTCCCAATTGGCAGCACATTTGATCAAACTGCACTAGGAAATTCCGGAGGTTAAGTGACAAACACTGTAATAAAAGATTGAGATATTTCCCTCAACTAAACAAGGCTGTATTTTTCCAAGGTTCCCTACATCCCCTGGTCTCTTTCTCAAAAAACATTGGAAGGAACTTCCAAGGACCCTTAATCTGACCTCTTCCTCCAATGAAATTTAAGAATGGAGGACAGGATGCAAGACAAATAAGAAAGCTTAATTAAGCTTTTCTCCTTGAGTATTAATTCGTTAGGAATGCTTGAAATGTTTAATAAATTCTTTACGAAATAGAAAGTATGTTTGACTTTAATTGCATAACCTTAATAATAATAACATTGATTTTATATTGCCATTTCATTACACAGTAAACCCCAAAGTGCTTTAAAAACAAAAATAAATGTAGAGTTCTGGTAGTGGTAGGTCTTGAGTTGATGGTGTTCCACACCTGACAGGGTGTTTAGGTAGTCCAAAAAGGCAGCAGTGTGTAAATGGCTTCATCATGGCGCCATGGCAACCATAGAACTCAATATGATATTATACATTGAACTAACTCATGTGTTATACAGCAGTATGACCAACATGCTTGTAATGTGGATGTGGGCTGTTAATGATTTATGACAAAGAGTAATGTTAGTATAATCATCAAGTGCACTACTTGATATGTAAGATGTACACTGAGTATTCAGCCCCATGAGGATGTTCACTTCATGCAGCATTTTAAGAAGATGTTAATCATCATCATTGCCACGGATTTATTATAGCCAATGGGGAAATGGAGATGACACAGGGCATGCTACACATGGTTTTGGCTTCTAGCAAATTGAGAACAGACATTTTGATGGCATTATGCTATCATTGTATCGATGCATCAATGATTAAATACGCCTACATGAAAACGTTTGCATAGCATGAGATGGATGTAGCATAGATTTGTTATTCATATCTAATTTACATTTAATTATTCAGTTGATAACTGTTGATGAACATGTTAATGAAATGCATTATTGATAAGTAGTAAGTTCTTAGCAGGTAAAGACTGTAGAATTTAGCTGGTAGTATTGAATACAACTTAATTAACATCGGGACAGGCAGCTCCTTTAGTTTACTTTATTGAACTAACCAATTGTTGCTACTGAGCATGTGCGTAGGTGTACATTAACCACCAGTGGCAACTTGCTTTATATGACACTCATCGTGACATCTCCCCCTTTAAGTGCATTATTTGCAGGGGGTAACAAAAATACATAGTCCTTCAACTAGACAGTGTTATTTAACCAACTAAGGCATATTTATAAATTGTGCAGATGAACTGCCCTAGGCTACATTTCCATAGGCTTATCTCTGTCTCTTTTTTTCTTTTTTTAACGTTTCTTTAACACCAATGTCTGTGGGTTTAGCACTTATCCTTAGCCAATTGTGACCAGTCACAGTTGGCTAAGGATAAGTGCAATGGGCAGACTACCATATACAGTGGATATAAAAAGTCTACACACCCCTGTTAAAATGCCAGGTTCTTGTGATGTAAAAGAATAAGACAAAGATAAATCATGTCACAACTTTTTCCACCTTTAATGTGACCTATAACGTGAACAATTCAATTGAAAAACCAACTGAAATCTTTGAGGGGGAAAAATAAAAAACTCACAATAACCTGGTTGCATAAGTGTGCACACCCTTAAACTAATACTTTTTTGAAGCACCTTTTGATTTTGTTACAGCACTCAGTCTTTTTGGGTAGGAGTCTATTAGCATGCCACATCTTGACGTGGCAATATTTGCCCACTCTTCTTTGCAAAAGCACTCCAAATCTGTCAGATTGCGAGGACATCTCCTGTGCACAGCCCTCTTCAGATCACCCCACAGATGTTCATTTGGATTCAGTTCTGGGCTCTGGCTGGGCCATTCCAAAACGTTAATCTTCTTCTGGTGAAGCCATGCTTTTGTGGATTTGGATGTGTGCTTTGGGTCGTTGTCGTGCTGAAAGGTGAACTTCCTCTTCATCTTCAGCTTTCTAACGGAAGCCTAAAGGTTTTGTGCCAAAATTGCCTGGTATTTGGAACTGTTGATAATTCCCTCCACCCTGACTAAGGCCCCGGTTCCAGCTGAAGAAAAACAGCCCCAAAGCATGATGCTGCCACCACCATGCTTCACTGTGGGTATGGTGTTCTTTGGGTGATGTGCAGTGTTGTTTTTGCGCCAAACATACCTTTTGGAATTATGGCCAAAAGGCTCAACCTTGGTTTCATCAGACCATAACACATTGTCCCATGTGCTTTTGGGGGACTTGATGTTTGTTTTTGCAAACTGCAGCCGGGCTTGGATGTTTTTCTTTGTAAGAAAAGGCTTCCGTCTTGCCCACCCGACCACATAGCCCATACATATGAAGAATACGGGAGATTGTTGTCACATGTAGCACACAGCCAGTACTTGCCAGAAATTCCTGCAGTTCCTTTAATGTTGCTGTAGGCCTCTTGGAAGCCTCCCTGACCATTTTTCTTCTCGTCTTTTCATCAATTTTGGAGGGACGTCCAGTTCTTGGTAATGTCTCTGTTGTGCCATATTTTCTCCACTTGATGATGACTGTCTTCACTGTGTTCCATGGTATATCTAATGCTTTGGAAATTCTTTTGTACCCTTCTCCTGACAGATATCTTTCAACAATGAGATCCCTCTGATGCTTTGGAAGCTCTCTGCGGACCATGGCTTTTGCTCTGAGATGCAACTAAGAAAATGTCAGGAAAATCTTACTAGAACAGCTGAACTTTATTTGTGATTAATCAGAGTCACTTTAAATGATGGCAGGTGTGTAATGACTTCTATTTAACATGAGTTTGAATGTGATTGTTTAATTCTGAAAAAACCCAGCCACATCCCCAGTTATAAGAGGGTGCACTTATAACAGCCAGGTTATTGTAAGGTTTTTGTTTATCATTTTTCCCCCTTGAAGATTTCAGTTTGTTTTTCAATTGAATTGTTCACATTGTAGGTCACATTAAAAGTGGAAAAAGTTCTGACATGATTTATCTTTGTCTCATTCTTGTACATCACAAAAACCTGGCATTTTAACAGGGGTGTGTAGACTTTTCATAGCCACTGTACCCTAGTGGGAAGACAGAGCATTCGTGTGCCATTCCACCTAATAACAAACTCTTGGAATGAAACGGGTCCCCAGAGTTCCATCTGGAACCGGATCTGGGTCCATGAGTTCTGGACCACGTCTTGCAGGCTGGTATTTGGATCTGGGTGTTCACTGGTAGGTCCTGTGTTTAACATGTTTCCTAAGTGTTGCTCTTGCTGTTGATCA
>JACXGI010000500.1:55022-88448 GCA_016801175.1 Esox masquinongy
CCCCTCTGAGCCTGGGTCCTCTCTAGGTTTCTTCCTAAATTTCGGCCTTCTTAGGGAGTTTTTCCTAGCCACTGAAATTCAACACTACTGTTGTTTGCTCCTTGGGGTTTTAAGGCCGGGTGTTTTGTAAAAGCACTTTGTGACAACTGCTGATGTAAAAAGGGCTTTATAAATAAATTTGATTGATTGATTGAACTGTTAGTGTCTGCGATTCTGTTTCATTAGATCTCCCTGTGAAGTTTGGAAAAGAAATGGTCTTGATGATTGAGCCTACGGCCAATGAGGAGTCTGGCTGGACTCTCTTGTATTGGTCCAGTGGCAGTATCACTGTAGCTGAGCATTGCTAATAGTGGATCATTCTGCTTCAGGATGGCTTTAGCTGTCCAAGACTGCCTGTTCCACCATTCCGTTGGCTTGGGGATAATATGGACTTGATGTTGGGTGTTTTGAAGTCATACCCTGCTGCAAATTCTGCAAACTGTTGCGACTTGAACTGTGGTCCATTATCTGTGAACATTTGGTTTGGAATTCCAAATCTAGCAATAATGCTCCTTAGCTTTTAACTGACTTCTTCAATAGCTGTTGTAGGGAGATTCGTTATCTCAAACCACCGAGAGTAATAGTCTATGATGACTAAATATATTTTTCCTTTGTGCTCAAATAAGTCTCCTGCCACAGTGGTGTGATGAGCAGTTCTCGGTGAACACGGGTGAACATATCAGCACTCTTTGTCTCACTGCTTTGCTAATCTGAGGCCACCAGATAGCCTCTCTGTATCTGTCTGCATTTATTCAGGCCTTGGTGTCCCTGGTGGATTCCCTTAAGCATGTCCTCTCTCATGCTGAGTGGAATGGCTATCTGGTTGCCTCCCTTTAGGAGTCCATCACCTTCTGTCAAATATCCTCTTTCTAAAAAGCACTCTAGTGCGGGTCTAGCCACATCCTTGGCGTAAACCGGCCATCACGTCCTTGTGTATTCCATGACAAGCTGAAGGGAGTCATCACTTTCAGTCTCTGTTTTGAGTCGATCAGTGACTGATTTTCTCTCTGTTTCCTCAAAGGAATTAACATTCACCCAAACCTCAGCTTCTAATCCACAGGCATCTGTGTCTGGTTTTGGGTGTCTAGACAAGGTGTCGGCAACCACCAGGTTTTTGCCCGGCACGTATTCTGCGATGGGGTTTAAATTCATGAGTCAAATCAGCAGTTTCTGGCATCTTAAGGGAGCTTTGTCCAGATAATTGTTGTTGATTAGTGTCACCAATGTTTTATGGTCAGTGACCAGTCTCTAGGACTCTAGTCCACATAAGTACTGGTAGAACCTTTCTGATGCCCACACACTCGCAAGGAATTCTTTTCTCGATTTGAGAATGTTGTTTCTCTGCATCTGTAAGTGCTTGTGAGTAAAAGGCAATAGGCTTAAGAGTCCCCTTAGGCTTAAGAGCCCCCACCCCCCCCACTAAAGATTAGTTTCATTACCTCTTTGAAGGCTTCAGCCTGCTGTGGACCCCATAGCCACGAAGCGTCTCCGCTGAGTAGAGCATGGAGGGGATGTAAAACTTGTGACAGGTGTGGTAAATATGATCATGCAGGAGTTCTTGCATTTTTCTTTGAAATATCTCTGGCGTGGATGTAAAACCCTTTTTCCAAAAATGTTGGGACGCTGCGTAAAATGTAAATAAAAGCAGAATGGAATGATGTGCAAATCATTTACACCCTGTATTCAATAGAAATTTGTACAAAGACAACATATCTTTGTACAAGATATGTTGAAACTCAGACATTTTTATTCTTTCTTGAAAAATATATGCCCAGGTTGAATTTGATGCCAGCAACATGTTGGGACAGAGGCCACAAAAGACTGGAAAAGTTGTGTAATACTAAAAAAACTACTAATTAGGTCAACTGGCAACAGGTCAGTAACATGATTGAGTCTGTCAGAAGTGAGGATGGGGAGGGGTTCACCAATCTGTGAAAGGCTGTGGGGGCAAATAGTGCCACAATTCTAGAATAATGTTCCTCAACGTAAAATTGCAAAGAGTTCGGATCTCATAATCTAAAGTACATGATATAATTAAAAGATTCAGAGAATCCAGAGAAATCTCTGTATGCAAGGGACAAGGCCGAAAACCAATAATGGATGGCCGTGATCTTCAGAGCGGCACTGCATTAAAAACAGACACAATTCTGTAGTGGAAATCACTGCATGGGCTCAGAAAACCATTGACTGTGAACACAGTATGTCGCTGCATCCACAAATGCAAGTTAATAATTTCCCTTCCAAAGAAGAAACCATATACAGCTCCGGAAAAAATTAAGAGACCACTGCACCTTTTTCTTTCCTTTCCAAAAAAGTCGAAAAGGAAGGTTTTGAGTGAGGTACAGAAGGGTTAAAATTAAGAGACAACTGCAAATTGAATGCTTCTGTTCCTCACTCAAAACTTTCCTTTTGAACTTTTTTGGAAAGGAAAGAAAAAGGTGCAGTGGTCTCTTAATTTTTTCCGGAGCTGTGTACAGCATATGTTTTGAAGGAACATATGCTGCCATGCCGATTAAGTCTTTTTCAGGGAAGGCCTTTCAGCAAGACAATGACAAACCACATTCTGCACATATCACAAAAGAATGGCTCCGTAGTACGAGTCTGGGTGTTAAACTGGCCTGCCTGCAGTCCAGACCTGTCCCTTACTCAAAACATTGGGCGCATTATGAAATGAAAAATATGACAAACGAGACCCCGAACTGTTGACCAGCTGCACTCCTATATCAAGCAAGAATGGGAATACATTTCACTTTCAAAACTAAAGCAACTGATCTCAGTTCCCAAACGCTTATACAGTATTGTGAAAAGAAGAGGTGATGCAACACAGTGGTTAACATGCCCCTGTCCCCAACTTTTTTGAAAGTGTTGCTGGCATCAAATTCAGAATGGGCAATTGTTTACCAAAAAACAAAATTTCTCAGTTTCAACATTTGATATGTTGTCTTTGTACTATGTTCAATTAAATATAGGGATAAATGATTTGCACATCATGGCATTCTGTTTTTATTTGCATTTTACACAGCATCCCAACTTTTTTGGAGACAGGGTTGTAATTCCAAACGGAAGTCTCTTAAAGCAAAATTCTGCCTTGTGGCGTGATAAATGTTGTTAACTTTGAGATGTTTACACCCAGAGGTAGCTGCCTACATCTAGGCTCGCTGATGTAGTATCTCATCAAGGGTTGGCAATAGGAACTTTTCTCTCTGCAAGTTCTCGTTCAATCTCTTTAGATTGACCCGTATCCTGAGTTTTCCTGATGGTTTTACCATGGACACCATCAACGCCACCCAGTCGGTTGGCTCCGTCACATGCTCAATAATATTATTGTCTTTAATGCGTTTTAACTGCTCCTCTACCTTTGGGATAAGAGGAATGGGGATGTGTCTGAGTGGTGATACTATATGGTTGTGCATTTTCTTTACGGTTGTGCATTTTCTTTCTCTCCTCTACATGCTGTATTAGCCCCAATAGAGCTCTGACTTTTCTGTTCAGTAGATTGTCTCCTGCTGATTTTGTGACTATGATTCCAAAATGGCAGTCCTGTGTTTTATTGCCTTTCTGCATTTGCGTTCAAGTGAAACTGCTCCCTGGTGGCTACCTCGCCCCCTGGATTAACTACAGACGTTTTCACTGGCTTCAGCTGTGGCCTTCTGGGTAAGCCGTCATATGTTGTCTCTGTGAGGATTGACGTGTCGGTTCCTGAGTCTATTTTGAAGTTCACTGTTGTCCTAGCTATAAGTTGTGTTGTATGCCATGGAGATTTGCTGTCTGTGATGATTGATCGTCCTGTTGCTGTTTCTGATAGTGACCCAAGGAAAAGCCTGTCCACTTGCTTATATCTTGGACTGACCTCGTTAGACGCTGAGCTGCAAAGTGTCCTAATTTATGGCATTTGCTGCACTCTTTACCCTTGGCTGGGCACTCATCCTGGTTTTTGTGTGCTCATCCACATCTACTACATTGTTTCTTTTCCCACCTCGCTGACTGGCGGTTCCCTGGTCCGCCTTTGCCTCCATGCGCTTGATATTTCCATCTTCCTGCACATGTACTTAACTCATCAACGCCCTTTGTCTTCTCATGAGTTCATTATGTCTGGCTATATCTACATCTTTATTTAAAGTCAAGTCATTCAACATTTGCAGCTTTTGTGAGAGCTCTTTGTCTGTAATGCCAATCACTAATCTATCACACATTTCCTCAGCATTTGATGTTTTCTTGCGGGATCCTGCTAGCTCAAACATGTCTAACGTGCGCTTCTACTGTTTCAATAGCTTCCTGCATGTGGGAGTGAAACGCACTCATTCAAATATGACATTTCTTTTTGGCACAAAATATTAATCAAAACCTTGCCAGTACATCTTCAAAAGTAACGTCCTCCTGGTAACTTATGTCAAATGACTCGTAGACGTTCTCGGCCTCTGGTTCCATGCAGTAAATTAAAACAGTCACTTGAATTTCAGCAGTATCATTGTTTAGCTTGGTAGCAGTACCTCCCAAACCGTTGCTTCCAATGTGGCCATTGCTCTGGCTTTGCAAAATTCAGTTGATCCGGTGCCGAAAACGTCACTATTGTTACATATTACTGTAAAAAAAGTATCCTGTTTACTTCTGACACCATGTGGAATTTAGCTGGTAGTGCTGAATACAACTTAATTAACGTCGGGATGGATAGGTTTATTCAACTTTATTGAACCAACCAATTGTTGCTACTGAGCGTGTGCATAACTATACAATAACAATGGCAACTTGACTTATCGTCACAGAGACAATCTGCACTTTAACGTTATGTTCTTTGTGCAATTTTTAGTCCAATGGCTCACTTACTGAACACACCCCCAAATTAAAAATCTTCACTGTCCATAACCATTTGCTCTTTTGCACCATCCAAACCTTATTTGTTTAAAAGTAACTATAATCCAAAAGTATCCAACAGCACCTACTCATGCAACTTGCATATGAAAACATGCTAGGCAGCTTTTTACAAACAGCAATGCATAGTACCACACGTTAAATGTAAAAGGACTAAATCACCTGACTGGGCCGAATGTATGCAGCAGAACGACTCTAATAGTTCTGCTGCATACACTCTAATATGTGGAGGACTGCCCATTTAGCAGCACATTTGACACATCTATCACACTAGGTGACATAGGAACTTGCTAATGTGTTCTGGAGGTTAGGTGACAAACTCTGTAGTGAATGTTAGAAAGGCATATGAGATTTCTCTCCACTAAGCCAATACAGTAATGACACCAAGGTATAAAGGAAAGACAATTATGAAAAACCCCAAGTGTGTCCATGACAGTGGTTTTAGCTCTCAAAAATATCATTGAAATTTCATTATGCAATTACATAGCAACATGCCTTAATCAAGGAAGTATTAAATAACTATTTATGTTGTATTTTGAAACACTTTGCCTTGTGAGAAAGGTTTTGAAGGTTTGGACACTTATGTGGGGTCAATAGCCAGTACTAAAATAATGCTATATATGTAGGGTAATGATATTGTTATAAAATGATAATTAGTTACGATCATTTGTCAGCTTTTATGAAATGGTTATGATATATTTCACTAATGGCTTGAAGGAATAATGTCAGGTTTGGCTAACTGGCTTATCTATATTAACTTTTAGCCACAAAAAAAAAAAAAGTGAGAGTAAATAGATGATTGTAGGATCGTCTGTCTACAATGCCAGCTGACCTTGATTGGGGCCGACTGCTGTAAACGGCGCACCTGTGGCTTCTGACTGATCTATCATAGCCTCACATGAACAGATGGGCACCACAGCCAGCTCGTTAGTACCCACAATCCACAGGGCCTCTGCAGCATCATCACATCGTGACTAAGCTCCAGTCATGAATATTCATCCAGTCTTTTCTGTCTGATGATATGATGAAGGTAGGGCAATAATTAAAATGATCATACGTGATTGAAGATGGATCAGGTGCTATGTACTATATTTGTCGCTCCCTTTGTGTCAGACCCAGGTACAATAAATGAGTGTGCACTATACACAAAAGTTGTATACATTAACATATTTGGTTGTTAAGGATTTCTTTTGTCTGCAATTTCTTGGCCATCCTCTCACACTGTTTCACCTACCACATTAATCTATTGGGCACTAATGGAATTCTGGCTAGGGTAATTGATTGGTTTGACAATTTGCGAGATGTTACTTATTTACAGCAGTTGCCCACCGCTATTTGACAATTTTTCCACCATTGACTTCTCCTAAATGGGAAACCTGTTTTTCTGATTAGGCGATGTGTAGGCATATAATGCTGTGGTATAGTATTTTTCAGTCATATGAACAAAACAATAAAACGTTGTACAGTCTCTGGGAAACACACACTTTCGCAGGAAGTCGCATGCATGATATAACATTATGCATTCTTAATTTTACATAAAGTCAATGCCCTACAGTAGCTGAGCCCCATTCCTCACGTCTGGAGTGAGTCATTGGTTTGTTTCATTGTCTTTCAAACCTGAATCAACTTATTATTCAGTCCAATATAGTTCAATCTAGTAATCAGTAATTCCCCAGTTCAGCAGCCAATCAACTAAGAGGTCAGCCAGGACAAAGAAGTGATGGACCTCTCCATCAACGGCACTCTCTCTCGGCAGTCCGGCAACAGAGCCGTCCCCAAAGACAACAGCAACCAGGGCAGGCCTTCCTTATTTCGTTTGCTACCCAGAGTGTTAATCTACCCTGCTGATTGCTTCTTGCCTTTTTGGGTCTACCAAGCCCGCAGAAGCCAATCAGGTGGCAAAGCTTTATGTCACTGTAGCCCCGACACAATCAACTGGATAGATTATGCTAATGCTGTCACATCCTGGGAGCAGTGTAAGCCTTCACTCAGAGATAGGTCCACCGGACCTAGTCAGAGCAAACAGCTGACAATTAGTTTCTAGTTTAGAATCGACTATCATTTCCCAGACACATTTCCCAGAGCTTAAATGGATTCATAATCCACCCATGTGCCCGATAAATCCCTCTCCTTGAAGATTGATGTGCTTCTTGGGAGGTTTAAGCCACCAGCAAAAGTGAGATGATAACAACTACAATGTCTCACAAACAAATCATAATAAAATTATTGTGTGGGCAGTTGTAGTGTTTCTCAACGTTTTCTTTAGGTAAAAGACTGTTTAATCAAGTAAAGTGACTTTGGTTAGCCAGGATGTAATGCATCTTAAACACACTTAAAATAAACATTCCTGTGTAGCTCAGTTGGTAGAATATGGTGCTTGCAACGCCAGGACTGTGGTTTTGATTGCCCGGACTGTGTTTTTGATTGCCAGGACTGTAGTTTTGATTGCCACAGGTCACCAGTCATTTGCTTCTTTTATGAAAATGCACAAACTCCGTAATGTAAGTCTGGATAAGAGCGTCTTCAAAATAAAAATAAAACATTCTTATTGCATTCTTTGTATTGATCAATGTTTAAAACTCTTATTTTAAAAGTACTTTAGCCCAGTCTACTTGCCAGTGATGCCAATGACAATGGGATTGATATGACATACAAATAGTAGGTAGACAATTATTTTTTTTACCATCCTGTCTCATCAACACATCCCTTAAACGAAAACACCTTTGTACCCACTCAGTGTACAACTGGGAAGTCATCTCTAGAATTTGAGCCCAGAGACTAGCTTGTGAACAGTTGGAGTACAACTGAACATAAAACCGAATAAAGAGGGACAGGTGGTAAACGGAATGAGTCAGCACACAGATAGTGTCTCTTGTTTATGTAATATTTATTTTCACACAACTAAAAAATGAAAACAAGAATGCACAATTACAATTTCCAGCTGGTAAATACAGAAAACAACACAGCCTTTCTTAGACTCAACAAAAGCTACGTGACTGAAATGCATGTTTAAATTAGGAGCTTACAAAAATGAATGCTGCTACTTGTAACCAAAAATCCATGACAGGCTTTTAACCCGTATTACAGTAGCCAGAGCTAATCAGCAGGGCCAGAGGCTGCCAATACTCCTGACAGCGGTGCAAACTGCCTTCTTATCCGATATGGTTTCCGTTGTGTTTTCCGGGTTTTAATGCTCTTCTTACAATGCGGGAGACTGTCCTCCTCATACAAGTGGGTTACCCTGAATGCACAGCCTCACCTGGTTTTCTGCCAGCAGGGTCCTACGGTCATCATGTTTCCCACATGCGCACAGTAACTAGTTAGCTCAAGGGCTCTGGCTACTATTAGTGTAGCCAGCTAGCAAGATAGGGGTTATTGGAAGTAGCTAATGTTAAATGGAGCCTGACCTTAGTGGCAGCACTTTACCGCATGAAATGAAACAAGCTATAATTTTCGAAGTATTGACTATGGAATAACCTTTCTTTTTAGAGAGCAGTGAGGCAGGCTGCAATATACAGAGAGCAAGCAGAGAGGTTAGTAGGCTAAATAGTACTATATGTGCATTTGTGAGGGTGTTTTAATGTCAATTTTAAAGTCAACTAAGGGCCCTTTTCACTGTCGGAATACACCATCATTGCGTCCCAGGTGGCTAAGCATTCTATGGATTTTTTTTGTAGCACCAAGCAAACCACCACAAACTAGGTAAGAGCTTTGACTGTGCCTCCAGCTGATGACTGGCCAGCATCGCAGTGGAGCAAAGAGACATTGTTAGTTGAGATTTCCTGTTAAAATCTTTCCTGGTCCCTCTGACAGCACAGGCAGCTACAAAGCTAACTGAGGTCATCAGGTCGGTAAGCATCCTCTTAAATACATTGACTCATGTGACTTTCTGGTTAATAAAATTATGGAAAAGGATGGAAAAAAGCAGAGTGGCTTGGTGTAGACGCCCAAAAGGGAGTCATAGATTTGAATGGATAAGATTCAATTGAGCTTAGCTTATGTAGCTTTGCAAGCCAGACAAAATTAATGTGAAACAAAATACTGTGTAGATTTATCTTGTAATTTCTAAGTACATAAAGATACATTAGGTTTTACCAAGACATCACCAAAATTCAAAACATGTAATGTTTTGGTTATATTGGTGAATGTCACATCACGTTCATTTTTTATCGATCTCTAGTAAAATGAACCAAAATTTAAGTAACGTTGTCTAAGCCAGAAACATTTTTAGAAAGAAATTAGTCTTTACATGATTTAATATATAGTTGGGCATTTTTCTGAGAAAAAAGATAGGTACTTTCAGTCTGATGAATGCTAATGCAGTTCTTGTTCAGTGTTACCACCCAGGTTTTCACCAGGCTTTCAAATTTATTTCTTATTTTTTATACCCAGCACCTGCAAATATTTTGATACGCATATACAAAACTTTTGAAAATGATAATTGTATCTAAGCATTTTCACACACATCTCTCTCCAGTTTGAAAAGCAATTAACATACAACCAATCTCTCTATATCAAGCACCCATTTAGTTAGAACTACAAAGCAGTAAACACAAACCTAATCAGAAGTGTATTCATCTTAGAAACGGACACTGTTCAACACTACTTAATTCTACTTAATTCTTTGACAGAGACACCAATCAGTTAAAAGGAGTTCATAGAAACCATAAAAATATCAGAATTTCACTGAAAGATTATCTGTAGAGGATTCTGATGCTGAGCTTAGGTGTTGTGTGTCTAAGACTCCTACAAAAGCATAATGTCCTTGATGCATTGGGCTTTCATACCACTACATATGAAAATGTTAATACTGTATATGAGTTTCACCTGAAGGTATGAGAGAGGAGAGAATGCAACAGAAGGTGCCCTTCAATTAGAAGTTTGATAGAATAAAACAGGTAATTGAATTTACCTGATTGAAAGGCAACATTGGCTTCTTGACTAAAGAACCCACATCCATCAACAGAGTTTATATTTTATGAATACAATATGACAAAGACGACACATATGAGGAGTGGAAAAGTTCCTTCCAAAGGTTCCATTCATGATGTGAACTGTGAAATCGTGATCCATGAATAATCCATGACTCAAGTGAATGGTCCTTGGACATGATGTACTGTATGCTCTTCAACACAGGGTTGTAAGTTCTTTTCCACAGCCAAATGTCGCTGTTTTATTGTAACTAGAAGTTACACCAGGATGAATAGGTAAATGTTCAAACTAGGCAAGCCAACGTTATTTTAAATTGGTGGATTTAAAATAAATTATAGATTTTTTTTTAAATTCTAGATATTATTCCAGATTTCTTAAATGGAATGGAAAGTTAGCTAGAGAACAATTTGCTATCTAGGTTGTTATCAGCTAGCACTATTGTTAGCAGCAGAGCTAACTAATGTAAGCAGAGAGAGAGAGAGAGAAAGACAAGGGGATTAACTAGCTCGGGTGGGTTGTTGTGTCAGGGTGCAGGGTGAGGTGAATTGTAACTTAGTTGGCTAGCAGCATCATAGGAATTTATTAGTTAGCTCAAACCCCATTTTGGAAGTGACCTAGGTTCAGCAAGACCTATAGCTCAGCTAGACAGTTTGCCAGAACTTCATGACCACATCCCAAACCACGTCTGTAGTATCTAGGATATAATACACAAATACATGATTTGGGCTTGGCAGGCTATCATTACTCTAAGATTGCAAGACTGATTTGTTTGTTCCTCGTCATTCCTGCCTCATCTGCCTCTGCAGAGAGATCTTTCTCCAGTTTGTGCTACTTAAAGAGCTATCTTGGAACCCACTGCCAGTGCCCAGAGGCTAGACAGTGTTGCTGCTGACCTCCGAAACTTGACCTCTGAAAAGTCGGACACGTTCACTATGAAGAATAGCTAAAGAAAGGACATATTTTGACTTTTCTAAGCTTTCAAAAATCTAAACCTTAAACAGCCAACTAAGTCTCCAAGACTTATTGCCTCGCCAATCAGATTTACTGCCATACATTTAGAATGTTTTTATACAATAGAAGACGATTATTGTTTCTGTTGTCTAGAACGTGAGTTGTGTACTCTGTATCTGAAAAAAAATCTTCGCTGAGTTTGTTTTTTCTTTCCACTGCCTCATTTTTACGCATTTGGCACTCGCACCGTCACACGTTGTAGCTCAATAAAAATTGGCAATCCAATTGCAAGCTTGCATAAATACATGGCATAAAGGGCAATTTTACATTTTTATGCCCCCGAACACCTTGGACACTGCCTGACCAAAAAAACTGGCCACAGTTGGCGCAACCACTGCTTCAACAAACCCCTAGTTGTGGAAAAGTAGACAATGAAAACATTTGAACAACTGTTAATGTATTTCTCAAAATTTGTCAATTTGAAGTATATTAAAATGAATACATTATCTTCTTGGGATCTCTCGGCTGCCTCTGATTAAAATAAACCTCAGTAAGTAAAAGTATACTAAGACATAGAGCTACTTCACCTGCAAACAGACTACTCAACCAAGACATCACCAGCTTCACCTGCAAACAGACTACCCAACCAAGACATCACCAGCTTCACCTGCAAACAGACTACCCAACCAATTATTTAGAGATGAAGAGAATTTGGCGCCCAGAAAATTGTGATATGAAAACACTTGGTTTTGACTATGTTGCAGGGCATAATTTAGTAACCAAGGAAGCTGTGATGCCTGTGTTTGCCTTGGAAAGCACTGTTGACTGTTGCCCAGGATTCAAGAGACAAACCAAACAGATTTGAGCTAAAGCGCTTTTTAGAAGCGCAGGGCAGATCAAAGCCCTGCGGGACTGGGTGGGGGATTAATCCATTGCTAGCTTTTTTCCCACTTCCCCACAGATACACAAGGCTTCCATTTTGTTTACTTTATGTTTCATCATTAATTTAACTGCTTTGATGCCTGGATGGAGTGTAATGAGTTGTGAGGGGAGCAATTGAGTCATTGGTGGAAAGATGAGGTTCTCGCAACACCAACTACACAGGCATCAAATTGTTTGTATGGGTGTGTTTCTTAATTAGATTAATATCCATACCCCCAAAGATAAGGGTTTGATCTTAGATACCAACCTGAGATTTATTACTTGCCTTACTGTTATTTCCTCTTGCTTAAGTTTCTTTTAATAACACTTTTCCAGGTTTTCTTTAATGAGAGTGTGATTTATATTTCACACACGACAAATGAGTTAAATCACGAACATGAAAATGCATGCAATAAATATCAAATGTTTTGTATTTTTGATGAGCCTCGTCTTTTATTGGATTTACTACCGGCAAAAATGTTGATCAAAGCTTAATCTGTGTATGAATGCTTTTGCTGTTGTATGTGAATCTGATGAGGTAACTTTGTTTTGCAGATGGAAGCTTGCAGTTTCCCCCGAAAATAGATTCTGGCTCAAGTCAAACAGTAGATGATAAAACTCCACCAGGAGTGACTACACCATCCATTCATTGCAGTTAGCCATGTCTCACCACTCATTAAACATTTAGCCCTGGGTTATTTGGGTTTGGGCTTTGTACTCTATTAGAATGCTGCTCCTTCTCTGACTTGGGCTTTGATGTTTCCCCACAATTTCATGGCTTGCGTCAAACTGTATTCTCCCTTACACACTTTTAATTGCATTCTGCCTAGTTTTTCCTGTTCTTTAGCAGGGCTTGACCTTACACAGGACCTGTGTGCATTTTACGGAGCTCAAACCAAATCTGTTCAGTTGCCCTTTCAGTAAAGACTGGGATTCAACGCAAATTCTGAGAAGTCTAAAAAGACAGTATTATTTTCTGTTTCTCTGAAAACTCAAGAGCGTTGTACTTCTAGATATAGGTGTCATTAAAAGAAATAAGAGAATGTGGTTTGCTTCTTCTGCCCTACAGAAGATTTAGTTTAAGCCTTGTATGAATGTGAATTTGTTGGTGAAATCCTCTCAGCTTAGAGAGAAACATTTGGAGCAGATCTAATCAATACTTGATAGCCCCACAAACATAAGAAGCATGCATGTTTTCTTACACAGAAAGGAAAACAAACTCCTCTTAACCTTGGTGTCCACACACAGACCAAAGCACACATGTATATTCGCCTGCAAAAAGTAGCTTACACACATGAATTATGTCCTTCAGCAGATTTGTTTTTTTACAGTGATCTGAAATCATTGGTAAGTATACTGTACTCACAAAAACATGTTGCCTCCTAGCAACAGAAACCACAGTCTTTCACTTAAAGGTAATTGCATCCATGAGAACACTGTTTATTTCCACAGTAGACAATGTAACCCTGAGCCCTGTCTTGAGCACACAGCCATTGTGTGCTGAAACCGGGGCATACAGGGAGGTTGGCATGCAGAATCCTTGAGGAGAGGGTTGTGGAGGCAAGACCTTGGTAAATGACTTGTAAGGGACAGAGTGGGCCAAAAAAGAGGATGGAACTCTCTCTGTCTCTCACACATGACCATTGACATGGATAAAGTATCTCCACTTCAAAGAGAAGGTCTCTTTCTGCGGGAGCTTTTAATGCTGGCTGCTTCAGTTGCTCAGCCCTACATTTTTCTTTGTTCTCCTCCTATTTCCGTCTCCCCTCTCTGCATGGGCAAGGTTCTCTACCCCCTCCAGGCCACGTGTGCTCAGCCGTAAAGACTGTTTTATTAACAAGAGAAGGAGATCATACTTGGCAGACACATAGATGCAAAACGTGTAGACATACAGACACATGTTGTGTGTGTGTTTTGTGTGCATACAGAACGTAGTTTTGAGTGTATGTTTGTTTGAAAAGATACCCAGACCATAGATGAAAACACACATGCATTCACGCTTGCACACACACGCACACACACACACACACACACACACACACATACACACAAAACCACTGAGGGACTGTAGCAGAACCTTTGCTTATAGACTTATAATGAACGTTTACTGCCATGTAATGATTCACATCAAAAGTGTGAAAGTGATAGCGCTGTAAAACCCTGCCAGTAATTTGAACTCCCTGTTGGAAATATGTGTACTTCAGGCCTTCATCTGTTTGAAAGAAAAAATATATAATTTATGGACTGGCTGTTCATAGGGAGCAAGAGAGGTATTGATTGAAAAGCAAACCCAAGTCTCTGACCCTCACCGTTCCCATTTATGAGCGGGTATTGTTTGGTTAATGTTGGAGTATCGATTGAATGAGGCTAGCTGCCATTTAGCGGGATTATATGTCTGCATGTATCACTGTCGTTTTGCTTAAATTCAAAGCACATTATTTGGATGACTGACATAATAATATCACCCTTGTGTCCACAAGGTTGTCAAGGAAATGTTTCTCCTGATAAAATACATGCCCACACAAATGCTACATCGTTTATCTCCCCACTGGGCACTGATTACTGAATTAGCCTCTGACTACATGAATCCAACCCTGACCATATGTAACATCAGCAACCAAACAGCATGTACTGTATGTGGTATAACAGGTATTAATATGCAAAGACAATGTTATTAATGAAACAAATTGGTAATTGTATGTCATCACATATCCTAGTCTCTGGTAGTCTGAGCTGTGATACTGGTTGACAATCATTACAGATTATGTGTTACAATCATTACAGATCATGCTCTTCATGGATCCTACTTTCCAAAACTCTGACACACAATAGCCATGCATGAGTGCTTATAATGATACCCTTTTAAAGTTTACAGTATGTGAGGCCTATCTTATCTAAAGCCACACTTTCCCTTGAATATATTTTTATAAAGATCCATAAAATCTCTATTAAATGATTGAAATGTAAATGTTTCTTCTGACAGAAGTGGCCTCAAAAGCTGGGCTGCTGAGTTGCAAAGCTTCATTGGACGCTGTGATAGGATCTGGGACAACAGGGATCTCGTCTGGGTTTTCTTTGGTCTTTTATTCGTCATTGTTATCCTCCCGCGAAGGACACTCATAAGACTTATAGTCAGATAGAGGTTGGAGGAAAGACACAAAGGCACAACGAGCGATACAGACATAGCCTTACCAAGTAAAGTGCTTTAAGTAGAACCATTACATAAATGTGGTATCAATCCAATTCATTACTATTAATTGTTATTATAATATTATGTCTCCACTTACTATTTTAATGGGAGTCCTAATACAATCTACCACATAAGCCTCTGGACAATTTACCCCTAGGTTCTACACAAAACTCACATTCACTATCAAGACCATGATGCTTGCTACTTAAATGCTAGGGGAACTTCAGGCTATGATCAAGCCCTTCTTGCCAATCTGTGCCCTCTGTTCAGCTTTCACTGGTCTTTTGGCCATCTCACAACTACAGGAGAGCAGCTCCCAAACTGCCCAGTCAAAGCTTTACTCTGTCTTGGCACGTTAAGACAGCATAACATGTTAGGACAGCAGAGTCCTGGTAATTCATTGCTAATAACATATTAATTTGTCTTTAACTTGCTACAACTGTGACATATTGCTGCTGTTGTTCTACCTGACTATCTTAAGACAATCTGCAAGGTATTATCTGCTAACTGACTGAAATGTAAGCACAAGAACTCTAATCAAGCGCCTGTTTTACAATGTCTGGTTAAACTACACTATGCCAAAAAAGTTCATATTCAGCTAATGCATATTAAGGTATGTCCACTGGCTGTAGTTTCTCTTGATACAACTTTCAATATATGAACAACTGGTCATATGTCACTTTTGCCATCAAAAGAAACTGGACAAAGGATGGCTAGAGGATTATGTGAACGAGCATTTCTACAGTTCTTTCTCCTTCAACTCTGAGGAATTTTGAAGCTTTAGCTCCATATACAGAAGCAACCCTTTAAAGGAATTTCAGGCCATTCATTCTTCACCTCTGAAGTCTAAACTATGCACTGAAAGCATTGTGAATCTTAGTTTCAAAGAAAGAAATCAAACCAGAACGTGGATGATTGGCCAAACAAAGCATTACACCAACACCTACAAAGTGCATACTGCGTGTTGAATGTGTCTTCATAAATAAATTATGTACATTTTTTATTAAAAACATTTGGGGCAAGCATTTTCAAAACAACACTCACAGCAGATCAATTAATTCCTCCCTCATCTAGTCACATATGCATGGTCATTACTTTCCAAGCGATCGTAACCAGGTAACAAGTGTAATGGCTATGTGATACATAATGACACTGTAATGAGATGATTTGGATTATTAGTGGTCTTCTTAGTGGCAACACCTTGAAATGCCTCCAGAATTAATGTCCCTTCAATTACATAGTGATGAACTAGTTGAAGTAGCTGCTTCAATAATCTGAACGTTCAGGCTGGTCTATTGAACATGACATGGCGGATATGCAGGTGAAAATGACAGTTTACTGACCCCCTGGAAAGAGTTTTCTACCCTCCCTGTATGTTCGAATTATATAGGCCAAAGAAACAGATAATCAATGGGTTGGTTAATTCAGCATTTGTCAAGTCTCTTTTCAGAGAACAGTTAAACAGGGAAGTAACTAGATTTTCTTTTCTAAATTCCTAATGATTTTATGGTCTTGTCTTACCATCCACCCAAAATAATTCAATACAGTGCCTTTACGAATGTTATGCCACCTTTGAACTTCTTTCCATTTTTGTAAATCACTATCTTAGAGTTTTACGCATTTAATGGGTAATTGTTGTATTATTGTGAAATTAAATTATTTATTTATTACTAATTATTTAATTATTAAAAATTCTAAACTGAAATATCATAATTGGATAAGTCTCCACTCCCTATACTTGGTGCAGGAACATTTTGGAGAAATTACACCAGTGAGTTTGTTGGGATAGGTCTCTTTGCACACTTACTGTAGATTTGGCAATATTTAACCATCATTTAGAAATGTGTTTAAACTCTGTCAAGTTTCTTGGGTGTATCAATAGACAGTATTCTTCAAGTTTTTGTGTCACTGAAAACCAGTTTAAACTTTCTTGCAGAGGCTTACGGAATTTCCTGTACATTCCATTCCGTCCTGACCAGTGCTCCATCCCTGATAAGAAACATCCCCATAAAATAATGATGCCATCACCATGTTTTCACAGGAAAAGTGTTCTTAGGGTAATCTGCCCTGTTGGGTTTGCACCAAATGTAATACTGTTGACATTCACCTTCCACTTCTTAATGATGGTCTTGACCGTGCTCCAAGTGATAATAAAGCCCTTCGAAAAAATGTTATCACCATCTTCTGATCTACATCTTTCCACAACTTTTTTTCTTTTGAAATCCACTTTGTGCTCAGAGTTGAGTATTTGCTTTGCAATTCACTACCCAGCAGAGGGAATCGAAACAAACTTATTAATTTATTTTGAAATCATGTGAATTTATCAATCTACACAGGTTGAGATTAATTAACTGGTGAGGGGTTTTGAAGATGATTGGGGACACCTGAGATAATTTACAGTTGCCTAATAAAGGGGAATGGAGACATTATTTGAGTTTTGTATTTTCAATATCTGTAGTTTTACTTCACAATAAAACAAACATTACTTTATTTAAAGTGTGGATTAGGGGATGTAGATAAGCGAAAAAAACACAAAGTTATCAGTTAAAAAGTTATCAGGCTAAATAATTGTTTTGGGGAACTTGTTACCCGAAATCATGAGAGTATCTCAAATGTATTTCAAAATGTATAAATGATAATACTAAAAATACTAAAGTGATATCAAGATCCTTAAAACTTTCATTTAAGTTATAACACTTATCTCTAACTAAGTGTTTAATCAACTATAATATTTGTTGAAAGCAACATGGAAATACATGGTACTGTCTACCTAAATGATTAGGCTCCTCAGTAATTTATTTTGTGTAAGTAGTTCACAGTCATTTTTACTAATTATTTCATATGACAATCTGCCACTTTTACCCACTGAAGCAGGCAGTATCTATCATTCACAGTACTCCTCCTCTAGCGATAGCTGGAGGAAGAACTGTAGCAGTACAGCAGGCTACATTAGTTTCTGTGCTGTACATTACCTTCTTAATGGGAGAATTGTCTTGTCACTTTGTAGAATGTCAATGTGCCAAATTATTTTGTTATCCTTTCATCTTGCCAATTAAGCCTTATAGAATACAAACTGCTTGATAATGTTTTATAATTAAATATAATTTGTTATCCTTAAAAATGCATTATACATTGTTGCATACATGGCATTGGTGACTTGTTGACTTGTACATCTGTGAAGGCACCATTAAAGCTGAACAATATATACAGGTTTTGGAGCAACATATGCCATCCAGACAATGTCTTTTTCAGTGAAGGCCTTGCTTATGTCAGCCAGATAATGATAATCCACATTCTGCATGTATTACAACATCATGGCTCCGTAGTACATGAGTCCAGGTGCTAAAATGTCAATCCAGACCTTTCAACCATTGAAAATATTTGGTGCGTTACGAAAGGAAAATACGACAAAGGAGACCCCAAACTGTTGAGCAGCTGCAATCCCATATCAAGCAAGAATGGGAAATCATTTCACTTTCAAAACAACAGCAATTGATCTCCTCAGTTCCCAAATGATTAGAGAGTTTTTGTTGATGATGCAACACAGTGGTAAACATGCCCCTGTCCCAGCTTTTTTGACATGTGTTGCTGGCATCAAATTCAAAATGGGCATGCATTTTTCCAAAAAAACTTACAATTTCTCAGTTTCAACTTTTGATATATTGTCTTTGTAATATTTTCTAATGAATATAGGGTTGAAATGATTGTAGACGGATGTAGACGGGGTTGTAGATGTTTGAGTAGTCACTACTCAATTAATTTATTGAGTTTGGTAGTTATTTTTTAAAGTGTATGCAACTCTGAGGCACTAACACAACATACACAGTACATACAGTGTGTTTTTGTTTCATTTTGTGGAAGCCAAAAACATTAATATGTAGGATGGGTTCAGCCTTGAGCTGCATGTTGCTGACTCATTTGGTTTGATTTTATCTAACCCATAGCTAGCCAGTCTCATTAAAACTGATAACATCAACATTGAGTTGTTGAATCAGATGTGCTAGTTCAGGTGAACAACAATATTCGTGTGAGAATATCTTTTACAAATGATATGTGAAACATTCTTGGCTCAATTCTCTTGTGTTTTCTCTTGTAAAATTCATCCACAATGATTCTCAGCATTGCTCAAGCAATTTGTTCCAAATTTCAAGGTGAATTGCAACAAAATAAATAAACATTGATTCCCTGATACCTGCCAAAGCTCCTCATAGGTAAATGTGACGGACAAAAGAAACATCCGAATAGCAGAAACCCTTGAGCAACAGACATACACTTCCACAGGTATGAGCAGTGTGCGCAGTCCTGTGTTTGATATTTATTACATATTTTACCATTTCAATTTGATAAGGTTATGAAAGGAGCAGACAGATGGGGCATCAGACTGGGTAAATATGCCTTTGCGTACACAGCCAAGGATTGAATTATGGTAGGCAGATGACTGGTCTCATATGCAAGTCTAAAACAAATATGCTGGGAAGTGTATACAGACAAGGTCAGGATAACACCCCAACCAAGGAGAAGGAATCCCCTTATTGAGGGGCTGGATTAAGGTTATGTGCCTCTGCAGCGCCTCCATGGGGAGAAATAGGTCAAGTATAAAGATTTCACAGCAACCACTTGAGGAGATAAAAACTAGCAAGCTGTAGCTATCTACTGTTGTTGAAGCATGGCGTAGCATGCGAATGGAGCATTGAGTTCAATCTATTTTGTTTCCATAGGGAGGGGCCAAGGACTAAACAGAATACAACTGCTTTGCATTGTGGGAAGGCTGAACCAAATACCACTGCTTTCCAGTGAGGGGAGACTAAACGGAAATACAACAGCAGGAATGGACAGACAAGAGGATATGATGAAGCAGTAGTTGACATTACAGAGATCTCTGACTAACAAAGCACAGAGTAAAACTGAACAATTTGATAATAATATAATTGAAAAATATCATAATAATTAAAAAAGGGAAGTCTTCCAGAATTACCCACAGTATATGACAGTGTTTTCCCAAGCCGTGATGTAAATGTCCCCAAGTGTACACAAGCCATTTTAATATAGAATATAGGAATATATATTTGGCCATGAGAACCACAGCTGTTTAATATGTACTGCCTATACTAGTCTTTCTAGACATTCTAATATTGAGGTTTGGCTATGCAAGGCTAACATATTTGTTGCCTAAAGAGTGCAAGAATTCATTGTCCTCTGCATACACTGGACTTACAATTTAGATTAGAGTGTTCTTTACTTTCAGTGTGATATATACAATGTCAACGCAGGAGGCTGCAGCATACAGATGGTCTTTGGAGACTCCCGCTGCAGTCCGTTGTGCCAGCGATAGTAGCACTCTGTGCTGTGGCCATGGATGACTGACCCCATCCTGACAGGAAATAGAAAAATAAACCAGAGCCGGATGGACAGGCTGACAGTCAAAGCTGCATGTGAAGAAGGAAAAATACTGGGACCATAAGAAAGGCCAGAAAGATGTAAAATTGCTACGCTTAGACATCGCGCTTCTACAGTTCACACGGTGTACACTAGAAGTGGGCTTAGAGACTTTTTTCTTTAGACACAAACGTCCCAACTGGACAATAATGAGTATATTTCCCTTTTGGTAAAGTGTCACTTCTGTAAGGGACTATGGCTAGGTTTATGACAAAATTGTATGATTGATGGGTAAGATAAAGGAAGTGAAAGTAGATAAGTTAGATCATTATTATAAGATAGATCAGTATATAGATCAGTATATATTGCAGTATAAGACAGATCATTAGTTAATCTTAATTAAAGCATTGGTAATGAAATTATTAGTACAAAAAGTATTTTGTTACAGGTAGCTTAGCATTTAATTGTTGTGGAAAGTAGAGTAACAAGATAAGGCATATGGAGAAATTACATGACACCGGCCACTGACAATAATTTAAAGTCAGCTTTATATTGGGATGTCTGTCTAAACCAATTAGCATCAATTAAGAAAAATAAAGCCAGAATTAGAATGTGTTCTACAATCATCCATTTGTATTGATTTTATTGTTACAAAATTACCTTTAAATTGAACTATAACAGTTATAAAACAGCTATATTTCCCCTCAGTGAGAAGAATTAGTATCACCAGGATTCAACAAAAGCAATCTTGTCAAAATGTAAAAACAGAGGATTCCACATAACACAGTACCATGCTGATGCTTGCTTTATGGGATGCAAGACCAATTTCCCCTGAGGAAGATACAATCAAGGAAAACGAACAAACTAGCCGTGTGTGTTTTCACTCTGCTCTCCTTCCTCCCAACGACATCCCTGGTGAGGTTCCCTCCCTCTTTCTTTCCTTCTCTCCCTCTCTCCCAATACACTGATTTGATCCATTTGGTTTGGTGTTCCCCTCAGATGTTGGGATTACTATAATATGCATGTAGCATATATGAAGGAGCTGAAGAAACCTCTGGTCCTCTAGGGGATGGATGGACAGACAGATACACTATCTCCAAAATACAGTCTCTGATTCCTTTCTGCCCATCACCTTAAATGAGATGAGTGTTCAGGGAAAGTGAGGGGGAGGTGGGGGGAGGACTAGGGCTAATTCACACTACAAGAAATCCACTAGAGGTTTCGAGAGAATACCCTCGGCTAGACCTTTTAATGGAACGTAAACTTGTAAAGCCTCACCCGCTGCCTAAAGGGGAAGTGCACGATACTCGCCTGAACCCTAACCCCATGAAGGAGTGCAATGTAAACAGAATTGTCGTGTTCAGCCCAGCACTCCTGCAGCATCGATGAGAACAGCAAAGGAGTGTTTTTGAAACAGCTAGAATTCTTACACTCTTTTCAAGTATTTTAGACAGTTATAACTTTTTTTTTTTACATGAAACAGCAAAAGCCTGTTACATTTTTGTCAGTTTTACTGAGCCGGGTAAAACTATGACGCAAAATCCAAATGAATGTTCAGAGATGGTAAATGTTGATGGGTAGGCAGTGTTTACGTACCTCATTATAATTCAAATAGGTTTTACGAAAAGCCAAATAACCTGTACGTTTTCTTTTTGTTTTTGATATCTAATGGATTTTTTCTCTCTCAATTGTCTCCATGGATTGGATGCAAAATTTGCAAAAAATGCAATAACACCTCAGAACTAACATTATTTTTTTATTCCTTAACTTTCCAGTTAAATTGACTGACAAAACAAACTGATACAGCATTGATCTAGGTACATTTAGGGTTAACTACCTTGCCAGTTCAGGGACTCAATCTAGCGAGCTTTTGGTTACTGGTCAGATGCTTAGCCACTAGGCTACTTGTCGATAAAAAATTGCAGGATTTGCTGATTGTCTTTTGCAGAGCATACTTCCACTTCAATTAATTAAAATTATTGGCGGACATAATGTGCATGAATTTTGCCTTAATGTGTTTATGGATAAAAAGTAGGTGTGGGATTTTTTTGCTGGCAGCCCCTGTGCATCAGACAACATTAACAAAGCTAGCTAGAACAAACAATAACCTGACAAAATGGATATGAATATGCACTGCACTTTCAATTGAATTAATTTTGTAGGCATAAATGCATTTTCTTTTGTAATTAGCATGTCCCTGTTGAATGAAAATAATATTAATAGGTTGATTATAGAAATGTGTCAAACATATTTGACTTTCTTCATCATAATCAGTCACAACATAAGCACTACGTGACATTAAAAGATAATGTGCTAGGCAAGCTTTTGTGTTTGAAACTGAGTGTGACTGAGTTGGGTGTGCTACTTAGTAAACTGTCTAGGGTGAGTATTGTGAAAATCGGACGCATCCATTGATTTACATTAAAAAAGCTTTCAATTCCCATTTTGCTAATTTTCTAATTTTCACGATACCCACCCGATATATTCTGTGTTTAGTGCCACCAATTGTTGATGGCCATGGCTGTTAGTCGAGCTGTGTGTGCGATATTTCTTAGAAGGACAGCCAAACACCCTTTCAAGTAAAGGAATGTAACCAGAGTGTAGCCTGTGTACTTCTGTATGTCTACTTTCTTGTATCATTTCTTGCATTAACACTGATATGTATGCACTTGACAGGTATAAGCAGTATGGTGGATAGAGTCTTTTTACATATTAGTATTCAGAAACCCCCACCCTCTGCAGAGTATTGAACACAGCAGGAACCCAAAGTGATCAGTCACTGATCAGTCACCGCTGGGGTGTCACTGATAAGGCTGGATTAAGAAAGAATCATGTCATCTCATTGTGTGATATTGGTTTTGGATTACATATTGGATTCAGTATGTCACACCATAGTGTGATGGATTTCAGAAGATGTCATTTTAACTAGCTTTATGGACTACATTAACTTCCTTCTTTGTCATTTCAGCTTGACATGAGGCTTTTGATATGGGAGGGCTTGTTCACCCTGTTTTGCATAGTTCGTCTTCAATGCCGTAAGGCACTAGGGTTACTTTAGTCCAAAAAATAATGCTGAGGTAAAGATCCAAACCTGTTATATTCTAGTCACTGACCCAAGAGGTTGCTTTTGCACTTTTCCCCATGATGATTTATAGTTAGGATTTGTACATATTGTTTTTATTTTTCAAGGGTGACCTGTTTGACAGAACATCGACTGAATCATAGCATCTATACTCTTAGGTCAGAGTGCCCCCTGGTGGTGAGGATGCACAATAACCCCTCAATCCAAAGTAATCGAATGAATGGGATGGGGAAAGCCCTTCCATTAATGATGATGGTGTCTTTTCTATAATTGTAATTCTATGACAATATCCCTACAGAGATATAACTGACAGGAGTTTCAATCAACCCAGCAGAGAGACTGACAGTATGAGTCATAAGCAACATTTGGGCCATTGGCACTGGCATCAATCTGATCCCACTTCACTCCTTTTCCCAGCATTAAGCCAATGTTTCCCAACACCATTCTTCAAGTAAACCCAACTGCGCCCAAAGCATGTGCTATGATTAACGCTGGCTTTATAAGGCTAGCCAGCTTCAGTTAGCTTCACATATCAGCTCAGGCTTCATCTGTGCTGCGGACAATGGATATTCCAGTCTGTCTGCTGTTAGCACTATAGCAGACTTGTGGCACATGGCTAGTCATATGGCAAACTTTTCAGTGAAACAATGTTAAAACATCAATCCACGGCCGAGTTAGTGCCATGTTTTCATTTTTACCCAAATCAACACGTAAATAGTGATCTCACAAATATACTGTGAAATAAGAATGCCTCTTCTTTTAATCACTTATCGATAATGCCATCTTTGATGTGATTTTGTGTATTTACCAAAGCACAAGCACCTTTTCCCCTACTTCTGTGATGAAATAATCTTGTGATAAAATTAAACATCCAACACAAAAAATACTGTATAAGGTGAATAAAAAATAAAAACAAAATATCAGCAGCCTTCCTCAAATGTCGGGGAAAATGGTAATGCATACCCCTGTTTACATTTAGAGTTCACTGTCTAACACCTTAAACCTGTGTTTTAGTATAGGTCTCTGAAGTTGGGAAGAACCAAATTAAGCAACAAATTGGGAAATACTGTATGTCGGGACTGGAGTGCATGACTGTGTTACAAATTGTTGGATAGACATAATCACTGAACAGAAGCGTCTTAATGAATAGAACATCAGCTGCCATCAGCAGCGATTGAGAACTTACTGATTGACAATTGCAGAGGAATTTGGCGCATTGGCCCAATAACAGATGATAGCAGAACTCAGCAGTGTGGACTTTATTTTAAAGGAGAACCCAATGAATGTAGCTTGTGTCAAACTAAAATATCTTGCTAGGGTTTGATCCATGAAATAGCATTTTGAGCCATGCTGTACGCTACACAATACAAACGAGATCCTTAAGACTCCACATGAGGGCAGTGTGTTTGTAAAAATACTCCTCCCATTTTAGGAATCATATTGGAATGTTGGAAAAACTGTCACAAACCTCAACAGTGGGATTCTTTGGATTGCCAAGTGCCTGTTTGTGTGTTTGCGGTGCATCTGCCGACAAACACAATTCAAATGTGACTGTATGTTTCTACTTAAGTGTCTTTGAGTATACTTGTGCATGTGAGCATGCATACAAATAACTACAGTAACTGACTAGGCTGGTATTGATTTATGGATTATTTCCTGTTAATGTGCTTATGTGTTGATTACAAGCCTTCACAAAAATCCTCAAGGCAAGCCACGAAGTGAGCACCTCTCTCACTCTCTCTCTTTCTCTCCCTTTATAATCTAATTTGACTTGCTCTCTCCACTCTCTGCCCTTCGATCGTTTTGTCTCTCTCTTCTCTTTCTCAGTTTTTATGCCTCTATACTCCCCTGATACCCTGTCCCTTCTAACGCTTTCTCTGATTTTCCTACCCCCCCCCAAAAAAAAATAAAAATAAATGTTTGATGAATTCTAAACTGACGACCCACTAAGCCAACTCAGCATGTCCAGAGGCGTCCTCTTTTTGCGTGATAGTGGGCAAATGACATCATAGATCCCCTTCAGGTATGTAAGAGGCCCTTCCTCAAATGGCAACTGTGATTTGTAAACACTCTCCTGCACCATTACTCTAATTGCACTTTTCTACTAATTCTATTCAAAGCAAGTCTAGTATACTCCCGTGTTCTACAGGAAGCTTGTGGGACCCAGGGGATGCTATGGAAATTGCCTGTGTGTGTAGGCTGATTCCTTGGGCGCATTCAGAATGCTGTGATAATAACAGATTTGCAGATACTTAGTGGGAATTGCTTTAAGAAGCTCAGTCTGACACTATAGGCAAAATGGTATTCTGGAACTCTCCAGAGTGCCGTCCCCTTGGACCATTACGAATTATAGAGAGAATATACTATGACTATGGACATAATAAAGAGCTTTCCGAAAGTAGTGCAAATGCAACTTCAAAGGGCTCGAGAAACAAATATGCAGCTTCATACTGTAAAGTTGAACCAAAAACAGAATATGTTAATGTAGCAATAGCATCTTCAAGAGAGGAATTTGTTACATTCACAATGCCTCATTTAGGGTTTTCATGGTCGAATTGCTCAAATCTGATTATAGAACATGACGAAAACTGACGAATGAACATCAAGTATATATATATATTTGTGCTGCTGTGGCAGCATTTTATACTCTGGATGAATAATTACACTGCTGTGCAAGTCTGTATGTTAGTGGGACTGTGCAGAAAGTGGGGTCAGACTTGGTCTCAGATTGGGTCGTGAGTAGCAAATCACATAATAATGCTTGAGCACAACACAGCTTCGATCAATTTAAATTTCCTGTAGGCATAGCCCTTTCCAATGCGGTTCAACTGAACTCAACTTAACTCAAGTTAATTGTTCCCAAAAGGCAGGCCCTACCAATCGTATTGTAATACAGTATATCCACAGTTAAACCAAAGCCCATATGGATTAACATCAAGTTGAATTTTATCCCCACTGAGGGAAGAATGTAATTATTGCAATCTGGGTTTAAATTATGCACATCTAGTGCAATCCAGAATAAAGTAAGCCCAAAGAGAATGATGGGCATTGATAGGTCACCATGTTGCCAGGCCAGTCTTGTGTGTGTGTGTGTGTGTGTGTGTGTGTGTGTGTGTGTGTGTGTGTGTGTGTGTGTGTGTGTGTGTGTGTGTGTAAATGGGGACAAACATACCCAAACTGGGGGTGAACCAGAAACATGCCCCTGTTCCCATTTTGAAAAGGGCGTACTGTTAAGTTAAGAGTAAACATCAAAATTGATGGGTTACAAGTAGGATTAGGTTTTTGGTATTATTGTCGAATTTAGGGTTAGGTTAAATTAAGGTTAGGATTAGGATTAGCAAAAATAGGATTTTGATGTCCCCATTTGGATACTAATATTAGATTGCGTGTATGTGCGAGTACATGCATGAGCGCATTTGTGTGAAATGGGGTTACATGACATATTGTGTGAGACGATTAGACATTATGCAATGCCAGTTGGTGACAACACTAACTCCACTTAACTTAACATCCCAGGCAACGCATGCACTAATTAAGCTCAAATGCTTTAGGTGGGACTGAAAAATTGGAATAAGGGGGAAAGTGTGTTTTTTTAAGTAGTGGCATTATTTCCCACCAAGAATGTATGTATGTTTTGGAAATTCACCTGACTTGGCTTTGTTGGGGTTTTAAGTCAATGCCATGATAACACAATATTTATCATAGAGGAACATACAAAATAGCTTGTTTGAATGAACACCCCACCATTCATTGGTTTGAGGATGTACAGTATGGCTCATACTGACGTCTGTGTTAGGAGCGTTTCTGTGTTAGAATCCACGTTCTTTGAAAAAGTGTTCTAGGTCACATGCTGGTCCTCCTGAAACTTGACACTCTTTTGAGTCTATATTTCAAATGACAATCTCGCCCCAAGGCTGCTGGACCTAGCACATATGAGCCTGAAATATCTTCCATTTGAAGCTTTAGGGGGGGAAGTATCGTTTTTTGGGAGTGTAACATGTTTGCCATATTTAGATTTTAACAAATCAACATACAGCAAGGTTTGGCATCACAGCGCGGAATTTCTGATGTTTGATCACGTAAATGAACACTGCTATTACATCCACTCTAGTCTGAACAAGCCACTTCATACTACCAGATAACCCTTCAACAATTTTTTATTATAACGAACAGGTTTTAATGAAGCAGGAACTGCCTTGGCACGGCTCAGCTGTTGTGTTTGCTCACACACCTGACCTACGGCAAGAGGATTTTTTGGTAGACTAAGCCGATGAAGTCAACGTCTCTCATGCAGGAAATTTTCACGGCTTTCTTATTGGCTAAAAAAGGCCACGTTGGTCGTGTTCCACGAATTTGAACCGAAGTGTCTGAAAACAAGATTATATCCAGAGCAACTCACAGTCAGTGCTAACATTATGAAAGCTAGATAGGAGCACCACAAAACTCAGAAGTAGTAAGTACATCCTATTTAACGAAGTAGCTATCAGCAATGTCTGTGCTAGAAGGAAGAAATAATAAACATTGCAAGCATTGGTTTACAAAAGGTAGGGTTTCTGAGGTTTTGACTGTGAGGATGGCACTCTACACCCTATAAAGTGCAGTACTTAAGAATCAGGGCTTGTAGTGCACTATATCCTTAATAGGGTGCCATTTGAAACACAAATTACTTTATCTTAACCCAGGAGGTTATTGGTTTTGACTGAAAAGGACGCTGCTCTTTAGTGTACACTATAGAAGGTCTCTGGGGTTGATACATATCTTAATAAAGTGTGTTATCTTTGGCTGTGATTCCCTGAGGCACACTAGCGCATTCATTTTATCTATATCTGTGATTTAGCAATGGGAATCGTACATTGACAGAAAGACAGCAAATTTGATGCGATCTGGAAAACTTCCATTCCCTTTTACAGATAAGAAATGTCAGATGGGTTGATCTTTTCACTGATGGACATAAACGTTAAGCCAATTAGAAAAGAGCAGCATGCACACAGACCATGTGCATTCAACCTGTTCCAATTTGTTTCATGTCTTAAAAGTATCGCAGTGGCCAAAAGCTGACTCGACTTGAGCAAAAAAGACACAGCCACATGATTTATACTGTAAATCAGCTCTGTGTTAGAGTTGTGAGACAGTGAAGAGAGAACAGTGCCTTCTCTAGTGATTCATAGTCCGAGTCTCAGGCTATATCTGTCAGTTGATTCTTTATTCCCATAGTACTGAGTGGCCGAGTCCCTTCAGCTAATTTGTGTGTCTAATGATGCCATCAGTGTTTGATTGATCATCTACTCAGAGACTGTTTAAAGAAGCCATCAGTCACATAACTTAACAGAGCAGTCATGAAACTGCAGTGAAACAGTACCACTTGTTACGGCGTGTAATGTGGTACAGAAGCAAAGAACATCACTTACAAAGATTGCCGAGATAATGGCTGCGGATAAATCAAAAGTAGCATTGGTCTAGATCAGATCTGTTCAAAAATTATAAGAACCAAGTCAATGTGGTGAGGTTTGGATTGGAGGGTTTCTTCTATGAAAACAAACAGTACAATGCTAAGACCAATAAGCAGGATAGCGGTGAATACAATAGGATAGAGCAAAGATAATAAACTCCAACAATCTTCAAGATAGAACAGTCATAACTCTTTTCAGCAAGACAGGAACACTGCAAATGCTTTGAAATAAAGGATACAGTACCATCATTCTGTCCTACATAAGCTATCATTGACATCAAAACAACAATCAACACAAGCCCAAAATAGTCTCTGTGTGGACACGCCAGAAAACCTCCTTTATACTGAAGTGGTTAGCTGAATGAATCAGGCCGACTCTGGGTGTCTGAAGCAGTAATGGGTTGTTCATGGACAAACTGCTCTTTTTGAACCATTCTTTTTGGTGAATGTGTGGAAACAAATTGCAATGTTGAATGTAGCTGTTTATTTGGCTCCATTATTTCCTTAATTGTTTTGCTCAAACAACAATTATTTTCTGATTAGTTAAAAAGCTATTCAACAACTGCTTAACCGCATACAGAAAGATTACATAATGGGGAATGTACAGCTTTGTGTTCCAAGCACATTTTTATTGGAGGGTATGGCATCAGGTAAAAAATAATTAAATCTAATACCAGGCAATCTAAAAATTAGGACAGGTAACATGTAGCCCAAAATATCTGAATGTATATTTCCCACTCAAAAGTCCAGCATACATTTTCACCTTTACATTGGAGATATGCACTTTTGTTGTTTGTTCATTTTAAACATTTTAAATGAACAGCCATTCGGGAGCCAAATAAGCCGGCTCACCAAAAACAATTGGATTGCCCATCACTAGTCTGAGGCAAAGCCCAGAATATACATTCACCTGGCTGTCTTTATATGTCACTAGCAGAAATAAAGGACAAGACCCAACAAACTTCTTACTCCCTCTTACCCTTCACTATGCCTGACCTATAATCTCAAGGGTTGGAAATGTTGTGACCTTGTGGACTTGTTGAACATGGACATTCTCCCTTTTGGGAAAATAAAAATGATCCACTGCAACCAAAGAGGAGCCTACCACAGAATGCGCTTCTTCCGGCCAGAGTAGCCTATTATGTAACCACAATCAATGTGGATTCCTATCCTAATCCCTATTGGTGCGAGCATGTAGAACTATGTAGGCCTACATCAATGTTCAGGATACTTCTGTTTTAGAACACCTGCTTGGCCATCCTCTCACTCCCTTCTCTCTTCCCCACCTGAACAATATCAAATTGTAACAAGAGTGCCGTCCCCACTCCACCTGGTTTACGACACGGGAAACCAGCTGGAGTGGTTACGCAGAGCGTGTATTTAATTCCAAAAAGGCAGAAACCAGAGGACAGGCAGGTAGAGTTTGGTATGCAGGAGATCAGACAGGCAACGGTACAATTCCAAGACCCAAAAGGCAAAAAACAGGACAGACAGGCAGAGTTTGGTACACAGGAGATCAGATAGGTACCAGTACAGAAACTAATTCAGAGTCGGAGATAACAGGCAGAAACTGGCCAGTACACTTGTAAAATATCAAAACTAGAGAACAGCAATAAACGGGCTTAGTGTGTCCTAACCAATACAAACAATACCTCATAATGAAAGCGTGACACAAACCAAAATAAATAATGGACCACTAAAGAAAATCTGGTGGGATAAACAGGTGTTCAGAAGTCGGGTGATTGGGACCTGAGGAGGGTGCAGGACGTGCGTTGTGCTCCAGAGGTAGGGGCTGAGAGCAGAGAGTCGATCTTACAGAAATCATAACTAAGAGTCTTTTTTAATCTGTCTTTGATACATTTTATCTGCATGCTGAATTGCATTCCTGTTTTTATAATGCATCTAATTTGTCCCATTAAATAACATCGCTTTTCTCAGAGTATTTAGAACCAGTCTTGTAATTAAAATCATTACCTTCAGAATGAAACTGACAAATACAATTTATCCCTATTTCAATGTTTTTTTTTGTCCTACCTACGTATGGGTAGGTGGTGCCCTGTTAATTATAGAATAAATATACATCCATGTACTCCATAATGAATAACTAAATGAAACACTATCATTATTATTTACATTCTTCACATCCAAGCCAAACAACAATCGTTAATGTTGGTGCTGCACTGTTGGAGATGGGATGGAGATTTTCATAAGTTCAATAACAGATGTTGCCTAAGTTCTCCACATTCTGAGCAACTGTAGCTCTGAATATAGCTAAACACTGTTCAAAATGCAATGCTGATGAATGGTGGGGTAGGGGATGGTGGAGCGCACACAAATAAACACACGCGCGCCAAAACACACACAAGTCCCTAAGGATTTGTTCCTCCAGCATGTTTTGCTCTTCAAAGCTGTTTCAGAGACTGAGTGTGTATGCTTCGGAGAGCATCTTTGGAGTGTGGGAGATTACTGTAATGAGGCAGATGGCTGCAGAACACAGAAACATCAAATGGTTACTAAAGCCTCTCCCCCCGCTCGATCTAGCTCATATCTCAGATCTTGTCTTTGACTTAGGGGCAGGATGACCATCACGGCCACCATGGTGCTCCCCACTGGTGGTCCAGCTCCTGTTGAAGACTGGGAGCAGCAGAAGGACCAGAACAAAAAGAGAAGCTGTCTGTTGAAGTGTGGGATGCTGGACAACGGCCTGTCAAGATGTTAGTGACGAACCGGGCGTGTCTGTGTTTTCTGCTGTAGAAGGTGATCTCAAGCGTGTCCGAAGAAGAGTGAAATAAAAAAAAATGTGTGAGAGCGTATACATTTAGTCACCCATCGATGCCGAGGGAAGGAACGTTTGCCCTTTCGTTTTTATTTCGTCAATCGTAATTCCTGTCAGTTGCTTGATCTCTAGCCTTGCTGACGTGACCCACTTGACTACACAGGAGGTAACTGATTAGACTGGAGACTGTGCAAATATCAATATTCACTGAAAATATATTTGATCTCATATGCACGATAAATGTATGCTATGTGCAACACATCTCAACACTTCCGTTGCCAACCTAGAAATCTACACACGTGAAAAAAGTTGGGCTTCACACCAGCCCAATTAAATCATAATAAACACCTAATTGACAATTTTAGCCTTTGAAATCTAGTTTTTCCCTTTCATCTTTATAATCTACGCTTAAATAAATTAGCCAGGGATCAAGGTAGGATTTGGACATCCCCTAATGAAGAAAGCAGTTCAGGTTCAATTATTTACAAATGTTAACTAGTTCTCTTGTCATTTCCATGAAAAAAGTTAGATTAGCAGTAATGTTAAACAAAATGGAAAAGCGTGCACTCCACATTGTATGACTGGTAAGTTGGCAACATGATTTGGCAATTTGTTTTCAGATGGTAGGCAAATAACTCTTTGCCTCACCTGACAAACAAACCAAAATCACTGACCACATGATACAATTTAGCTTAGTAGTACCTTGATTGGACATAATCAATTTTGATTGCTAAGTAGCTTTAGTTGTTTAATTGAAAAAAGGACTGGAATAGCAGAGGCAGCTTTTTGTTTGCTTTATGTCTTGTTGTTACTCAACTATTTTGTTCCAGTTTTGTAATGACACAGACGTGTGGTAGAATTTATTCATTTACATGGTAGGAATTTAGCAGACTCTAATCCCTTGGCTTATAGTAAGTGTATTGAACCACAATTGTCTTCGTGTTGTCTTGGCCATACAATGGCATAAGGTATAAATAACAGCTTAAGAGCAAACAATTACCACAACCCATAGCTTGTTTTCCCCAGTGATTTTACCAACACACCGCCACTGGCACTAGCCTATAATAACCAACCTGCAGTGGAAAAGCCACATCTTCAGACCCGATCTGGTTCAACTCATGTACTGAACAAAGATCAACACTGATCAAGCAAAGTCCAGATTCAAAAACAGGTGCACCTGTTTCCCCAGCAAAAGTTAGTGCTCAACCTTGCTTTCTCCATCTCTCGCCACCGTTTCAGTTACCACACATGATATGTAGTAGAGCAAGGAGGAGAACCCCAATTTTACCTATTAGCGGCCATCATAAAGAATGTATCAACCAAAAGATAGACTGTAGATAAACTTTTTGTACTTATTTTCTGAGCTATTCTGACTTTCGTTGGGCATCCTTTTAGCAGTAAAAGCGTGGTGCATGTACTCCCAAGAGACGCATTGGTGCTAAAAATGTATAAAAAAGTCATTGAAGGAAAATATTTTTCACTGCTGTTTCTTCCATTCTGTTTGTTTGATTGAATGGTTTGCTCTTTAGCACATTTCAGGGACACCTGCCATAGATTCAGCACTCTCCAATAATGAGTTGCTATGTAAGCTAGTGGTGAACATGCCGAAATGCATCAGCTTCTGGAAAACCATCCAGACAATACCTATTCACAGGTGTCCAGAAAGCACCACCTGTGCTTATTCTTATCTCTCTGTCTGCAAACAAAAGAATAGAATATGAATGGATTGAGTCAACACTGAAAATCTCTGTGCTCCTATTTTGCATCCTATGATGATAGAATGCTACATGAGAAGATATTGGGGATGGTATAAGGTTTAGACACAACGAGAATGCCTTTAG
>JACXGI010000500.1:88548-133970 GCA_016801175.1 Esox masquinongy
TAAAAGAATGAGACAAAGATAAATCATGTCAGAACTTTTTCCACTTTTAATGTGACCTATAATGTGAACAATTCAATTGAAAAACAAACTGAAATCTTCGAGGGGGAAAAATGAAAAATAAAAACCTTACAATAACCTGGTTGCATAAGTGTGCACACCCTCTCATAACTGGGGATGTGGCTGTGTTCAGAATTAACCAATCACAAGATGTGCCATGCTAATAGACTCCTACTCAAAAAGACTTCTAACGGACGCCTGAAGGTTCTGTGCCAAAATTGCCTGGTATTTGGAACTGTTCATAATTCCATCCACCCTGACTAAAGCCCCGGTACCAGATTTAGAAAAACAGCCCAAAAGCATGATGCTGCCACCATCATGCTTCACTGTGGGTATGTTGTTCATTGGGTGATGTGCAGTGTTGTTTTTGCGCCAAACATACCTTTTGGAATTATGGCCAAAAAGTTCAACCTTGGTTTCATCAGACCATAACACATTTTCCCACGTGCTTTTGGGGGACTTGATGTTTGTTTTTGCAAACTTCAGCTGGGCTTGGATGTTTTCTTTGGAAAAGGCCGTCTTGCCACCCTGCTGTAAACCCTGGAGGGTCAACTTGGCCTTGTGCTTAGGATCATTGTCGTGGTGGAAAGTCAAAGAGCGTCCCATGCGTAACTTTCGTGCAGAAGAATGCAAATTGTCTGCCAGTATTTTCTGATAACATGCTGCATTCATCTTGCCATCAATTTTCACAAGTTTCCCCGTGCCTTTAGATTTCACACCCCCCCAAAACATCAGTGAGCCACCACCATGCTTTACAGCGGGGATGGTATTCTGTTCACTATAGGCCTCATTGACCCCTCTCCAAACATAGCGCTTGTGACCATAAAACTCTATTTTGGTTTTGTCACTCCAAATTACAATGTGCCAGAAGCTGTGAGGCATTCCATTACCTTGTTACGCAGGTCTTTTGACAGTTCTTTTCTGCTCCCCATGGCTCAATATCTAGCCTGCTCAGTGCATCCACGTGAGAGCTAACAAATTCATTGACTATTTATACACAGACACTAATTGCAATTTAAAAAGCCACAAGTGTGGGAAATTCACCTTTAATTGCCTGTGTGTGTCACCTTGTGTGTCTGTAACATGGCCAAATATTCAAGGGTATGTAAACTTTTGATCAGGGCCATTTGGGTGATTTCTGTTATCATTATGATTTAAAAAGGAGCCAAAAAACTATGTGATAATAAATGGCTTCATAGATCACTATCCTTAAATAAGACTTTTTTTTTAATGATCAGTCATATTTTCAAAATCAATGCCAAAATTTCACAATTTCTGCCAGGGTATGCAAACTTATGAGCACAACTGTAACTGATTTTTACCAAAATGTCAGATAGAACAATCTGTTTCCAAGGTGACAAATTTACATCAAAACCAGTATATAGACAATTACTTTTCAAAAATCTCAATATTATTGCTGCCAGTTTCTGAGTCCAGGGCTCCTCGATGACCTAAATCCATGTCTGATGTGCTTCTCTAATAGGTGACATTTCTGGGGAGCCAAGTAAAAAAAGTGATAATCCTATCCTGGACATTCAGAGAGACAGCATGGGATGGGATGTTTCTGCTTAGTTTGTGAGATCTCTGTCTCTATCTCTGGTATTCAGTCCCCCAGAGTACTGATCCTGTCCCTGGGACTGAGTGTGCCCCAGCAGTCTGTCAGAATCTCTCTTGTTCAGAGCTAGAGAGCTATGGCAGCTAAGCTGGCCCCATGCACTCTCTCAAAGAGTTACGGGCCATTTTTACTGCCTCACCATTGTAACTTTGTTCTATTTTAATACAACCACAGCAAAGCGTTCCATTTCTCAACTTGACAAGCCCACTTTTTAATCTTTCATCAGGCTTTTTTTGTGCCATCCCTAATTTTCCAAGTGTCCAATATCTTATTAGGTTCTTTGCTACCTTTCAAGTGATAATGATCTCTGCTTTCCCACTTTCTGAGCTTTTCGACTATCTATAACTGGCAGATTTGTGAAGAGGATGAGAGGAAGACAGAAAAATAATAGGGACAAGATGAATACTAAAATAGCTAAAGCATGACACAGTGTTTCAAGAGAGCTTCAATGTCCAAATGGAAGTCGTATTATGTTGATTTCAATTTTAGATTCAAGCTTGAAAGTTGTCAAGCCCTGTGAGTTGACAAGCCTCTCTTTCCAACAAAAGTCCCCTGTTAAAGTGTGCCCTTCAAAAGTAGTCTTTCTTAATGTTATAATTCAAATATTGTTATGAATATCGTCGGCCTTGCCGAAGTCAAATTAAGCTACCCATTATTTATCTCAACAATCCAGTGGTTGAACAACAAATGAATGGTTTGATGGTCAATCTGTCAGGTCCTGGCTGGGGGCCTCTAGACATCTCTATGCACCTGGGGGCCACAGTCAGGACCTGACCACAGAGGTGCCTCTAGGCATCTCTGCGTTACTGTTTTTTGTTCTCCTCAATTAGAGACATCTGCGTCGTGTTGTCGCTAATTGGGGACCCTATTTAGGTTGTTCTGTTTGCCTTTCAGTTGTTGGTCATTGTTTGTAGTTAGCATTGTGTTTTGCTGCTCCTCTGTTCATGGTCGTACACTCCTTTTGTTATTTTTGTTAAGTAAAAGAAAGTTAATAAAAGGATGGTCTACTGCCCTGCACCTCATGTCCTGCCTCAGAACCATGACAGAATGACCAACCCCACCAGGACCAAGCGGAGCTGGACCATGGTGGAACTCCTCGGAGACAAGGAGCTAGTCTTGTCTCGTCTTGTCTTGCACAATAGAGCATATTTAAAAAGTTGCAGTCCCTTGAAAAATCAACAGGTTTACAGTATTGATAACAGGGCCTCTGGCGGAAGCAGATGTGTTTTGCTGTTGTAAAGAAAATGTTTCTCTCCTGAATGTTGTACGCAGGGCATGAAAAAATATGTAAATATACCATGAAGAAATTGTGGAAACCTTTTCGAGACTTGTTCTTTGACAAATCCTACAACAGGTCTGAATAGTATAAACGCCATCCCTGTGCACTCTGTCTGAATGCTGCTCTTCACACGTGTTATATAGACAAACAGAGAACCACTGCTGAGAAATCACAATTGTAACCATATCCTTCCAGGGAAAGACTTGAATTGGTTCTTTCCAGCTGTTCCTCTACTTGCGCTGCCCTTGTGTAGTTCTGACACCCAGAGGGCACACAGCTAAAAACTACTGTATAAGAGAGAAAATTACAATTTTAAATGGACTCAGTGTTTAAATGGAAAGGCATTACATTACATACATTACAACAATACCATAACAAAAGTTTTTCTCCTCAAAAGCAATTGAAAGAAATGCTGTAAGCAGAGTCTTTGAAAGAGCAATTGACATATGTCATGCGGTACTGCACCAAAATGTGGGTTCTCTATTGATATATCTACCCAGATGATGTCATTAAATCATGCTGCCAGAGATTGGGAGAAACTCCCGGAACTGAAATTCCACTAAGGGCTAAGAACCTAAGCCCTCCTTTATTAAAAAGAGCTTGTGTCAATCTCATTCCAGGTATTGTTTCCATTTTCTGTTGTATTTTTCAGTTTTCATGATCCCAATTGGGTTTGGAGAAGCTTATACACAATAGTACAGTCATACATCTGGCACAGATTAGGTACACTAATGTCAACCTAATCTCAAGGATTTGGATCTAGTCGCTGAACTCATACGCCTCAACTTTACATTGTGCATAGCATAATAAAAAATGCCTCTGTAATCCAAAGATATACAGTATGTATGTTAGTATGAATCCATAAGGTCTGTGGCTTTTACACTAGAGCCCTATGCAGGTTTACACAGGTTGACAACATGGCAAGTGCATGATCTGCAGAGATGTACTGTAGTAAACATGGTTATCATGCCTTTTTCTCTGTAAAGTAGCTTTCACTTACCTCTTAATTTTGTATTTACCCATTTGCTACTGCTTCAGAGTTTTGCTTAAAGCTCGGAATGATTATATTCTTGATCTTAGTTCTAATCACTTCTACTTCTTGGTGTCAACTCATCTGAACGTGTCTATGCTAATGTATGGACATTTTGTGGATAGTGAAACATCCTCTCCCTGTTCATCAATTCATATCTCCAGCGGACGTTAACTACCCCAGCTCTGAGTCAAGCTCACCAGACCGACAGCAAGTGGCTGTATGGGTATCACATTAAACTTCGGATCTATGGTGTTTCATGCCACTGCATCTGGTGAACATATACCACTGCACCATATATATTAATTTGTCCCACAGTCCCACTCTTTTATTGTGCCTGTTTTTTACATCTTGTAGAAAATAAGCAACATTTAATTATTTTATTTAGATTTTCGTTTAGTAAATTATTTTTTACCATTTTTGATTTATTTACTAATATATACCTTTCTCACCTGCTTTTATTATACCTGGTAACCTTCAGTTACTCAGATGTTCCCTTTATTTTGAAAGTTCCATGAATCTTCTGCTTGGCTAGTTCTACTATCAACTAGCTTGATCCTGTTCTTCGATGTTTTGCTATGGTTGATTTGAGGATGTGAATCAAACATATCATTTGTTTACTTTTTGACAGTTAATCAGATAATTCTTCTATTGCAGAAGTGATTTAGTGATTTGGTCGTTAATGCAACAGAAAATCAACATTTGAAGGATACGTTTGGCTTGGATAGTTCCATCTCTTCAGATTCACTCAGTTTGTATTTAGTTAGTCTACAAGTAAATATCTGATATGCTGGATTCACATCTCAACCTTCACTAAAGTTAATAACGTATTGGACTGGGGCAGTTTAAAGTAGGGTGTTGGGATAGGCCTAAGCAGAAGGCATGAGGGTTGAAGGGTCATTGAACTCACCATTAGGAAAATTAGTAGGGACAAAGTGGGGACATATTTAGCAAAATTAGTAGGGACATATTTAGCATTTTTACTCATTTAAAGTTAGCACCAGCCATATGCTCATTAGAGTACAAGAGGTGACTGGGGGTTTAACTACAGTGCCAGCATCCATGAAATTATTTCAAGTGTGTCACTTTAGAAGATATGATGAGCCTTGCTGTTTTTTTGAGACTTAAAAAGTACTCCATGGAAATCCACTGCAAAATGTTGTCATTAATGGAACAGAATGCAAATGCCCAATTCAATAGCCCTGGGTAAGATATACACTTTAATTTCTCTATTTAAACTCCAGGGAGTCCATGCCCTAATTGTTTTAACTTTTCCCAGCTCATATTTTTTACAACGCATAATTTAACCACAGAATTTAAATTGTTACATTTTGAACACGAATAGTCCAGATGCAAAGATGTACAAAAATGCAAAAACATATAACTTTTTAATAATTTAACATGCAATTTACAGGACCAATTGGAGTTAAGTGCCTTGTTCAAGAGCACAACAACAGATGGTAATCCTTGTCAACTCAGGATTTTTTAACCAGTAACCTTTTGGTTAAAACAGATCAAAATGCCACTCTGTGTATACTATTTGGGTTCTCAAAAGTGCTACTGCCATTGCAATCTGAGCCTGTATCCGTGAGGTCTTCCATTCTAAGCCCATACACTGCAGCCAAACACCTAACCATTAGAGTATCGCGCTTCAAGAGAACATCAGTAATCAACATCAGTTGTCTCTCTTCCCAACACCCTTTCAAACACAAGCAAACATATTCAAACAAACTCTCCCATGACTGCACCGTCACACACACACACACACCCACACACATATATGTATATATATGTATGTGTCACACACACACACACACCCACACACAGATATATGTATATATATATGTATGTGTGTGTGTGTGTGTGCGTGCACGCTCACACACCAATGTCTCTGCAGTAGCCTAATTAAAAAATGACGCATAACTTCCGAATCAAACAGAGTAGCCAAGTCCCGTATCATGCGCAAAGGTCTGAAGAAACGAAACAGAAAATATTTCACACACAGTACATTCATCTACCTGAAATCCTATACTGGCCTCCAATGTCACATTAATCATTCAATCATCTCCTATATTGAAGGCTCTCACTGACGGTCCATTGAGAAGTACGCCCTTTCTCCTGCGTTAATCTTCCACATCCATGCTACTACAAGCGCCATCATTGAAGTGATTATGATCTGTGTAAAAAGTTGGCGGAATAATTTTTGAATAACTGGTAGCAGTGCCATTAATAGTCCATTAATTGTGCCTACTACGAGTCCCACGAACAAGTTCCTTGCCTAAGTTATTTTATTTTAAACATAAATTCAACACTTTTCCATGTTTTGTTTAGTTGCCAACCCGTTTGTTGACGCTGTCCCAAGTCAAACGTTCAACCACCTCACAAACTCGCAAAGATCAGAAATTGATGTGGGCAACATTTTCGTTCGTAATAAATAACGAATAACTTTATTGATGCTATTTACCTTGTCAATGGATGAGTGACGACGAACGGTCTGGGCTACTCCTGCACTTTGATTCATGTTTCAGCACGTTGGACAGCTCTGTGGTTGCAAAAATGAAATCACCATGCGCCTATGATTCCGCGATCTCTTTGTATTGAGGAAGCAATGTTGTGTTGGTGATGGATAGAAAGCAATTGGCAGACAGTGGACTCGTAGCAGTTAACTAGTCCGTTTTTCTCGCGTTGCGCTTTCTCAATTATGACATGCATGGTTTCTCAACTCGCTCTACGGCTGTGGTGTTCTCAGTTCATTCATAAATAAATAGAGAGATTTTGCTTAGTAATTCCATCAAACGTTAAAATGACTAATTATTCTCACAAATTATGTGTAATTTCCCAAAGCAATGCTTTTATATTTCATATCTATTTGCTAAGGTGGTTTACATATCTGTTGTGCATAAGTCTTAAGACTCTTAACGAAAATACTGTTACTGTTAAATAACTTAGACTAATGTAACTCTCTCAGTATAGCCCCATTTGTGTAAATAACTAGTTTGGTCTTAATGGGTTCCTGTGGAATTTGCTTGCCAACTGGAGCTTAATTTTACAGTAAGAGGAGAGTTTGCGGCTGAATTCTCTATTAACCCCAGTGTTCTATGGCAAAACTCATTAGATGTGATATATTGTATCATTAAATGTGTGCAAGAAAGCACTCTGCATTAGCCTCTCCTCTTTGGTGGACCGCCATCTCACACTTCCACTACATCCTTTTTGGTAACTGGAACTAAAGGGGTTCTGCCTAGAACCCAAAAAGTCTTATTGAAATGTTTCTTTCATGGGGACAGCCAAATCATTATTTTCAACATTTTTGTTCTGAATGGACTGTACTGCAATGGATGTAAACATGTTTTTTTTAAATATGGTGGTGGAAACTCCCTCCAGCCAGGTTGTACCAGTCCAGTGGAGTTAACTAGTGCACTTTTCTGTAGAGAGTAGTTACCCAGCAATTGACCACCTGATTTCCCCCATGGGACTTTATCGGATCCCCCTCTGAGCCTCTCCCAAGCTGGTCCCCAAATAAACATCCTGTTCCAAGGCCCAGAGGGATTACATGACCCAGATTCTCATCCAGTAACTGGGATGTGGGCACCGGACAATTCCGTTGCAAGGACTCCTGGTGGCTTGATCTGTCCGTCTGAATCAGCTATCCTGAATGAAGGAGCATAAAGTTTGCCTCAGAGTCCTGCTTGGCCCATACAGTGAGCATGAAGAGTTTCCCACTGAGAATCTCTTTGCACCAAACCAGCTGATAAGAATGCCTGAATGTCTTTCTCAACCAGTTTGAGATTCAGGCAAATAATTCTCAGGGGTTAAAAACTAAATTGATTAATGACATACGAAACACAAATACCAATACAGACAAATGGCCCTTTTTCATGTGTCAAGTGTCACTTTAGTGACATTGTCAGTGTTTTTGTTTTGTTTGCGTCAGTCAATGCATTTTTAGTAGTCTTCCCTGGGGATTAGTGAGGCCAGATCTGGAAAGTACAGTATTAGGTCACTGTTGCCACACTGTTCTCTGACATCATATTATTATTTTGAAGATTATGGTGGACATCTGTCTATGTATTGGGCTGGCTACCTATCTTCAGAGGCCAGTTTTTCAAAAGTTACCTATTTATCTGGATTGTGATCAGATAGGATTGCATTTTTTTAAATGAGTGGAACCAGTTTCCCCATTCCAATCACGAACTTGTCCATTCCATCTATTTGATTTATTTAATCCTATCCACTAGACAAAATCGGGATAACTGTAGAGGAAAACTTGGTCCTGGTACCGATTGATTCTATCACAATATTAGCAATATATAAACCAACTTGGTTTTTAGATCTAAAGTACATACTGTGAAAGTTCACCTCTGAGGCCTCCTTTCCATAAAGGGATTGTTAAATAGAAACAAGCCAACACCATACAGATAAAGTTGCAATCTTTTATCTCAGCAAAAAAGAATGACACACATGTATCTTTCTTTGTTGTCTCATGAACAGAATGCACATGAACAAAACATAAATCCTATTTGTATTGGAAAAATAAGACCATAGAGAAAATGTATTCTAATTAGATCTCCAACAGAGGTGTGTGGCTTAATTAAGCTGTTAATCAATCTATCCCAATATAGACCCAGGGAATGAATTTCCAACACACAGTATGCTCACTAGTTTGATTCTCACAGAGACAAGTGCCCCATCAATATTAATGCAACCTGCAGGCTCTCCTCCCAAGCCTGAGACAGCTGGAACTGCCTTTACCCAGGGATTGTGCGCAGTGACATTTGAGGATTAGCTATATGCTCTTCAATGTCACTGTTCTGTTTCAACTTTGGTAACAAAACACACCATATAAGGCTTTTCAAACTGCTCTTCCTAACATTAAGTTGCAAAGGATAGCAAACGTCTTATGGGCTTGTGACCAAATTTGTATTTGTTTTGTTTTCATGGCTTTTATACTTACTTCATTTTTGAATGGCATTGATTTTGAAAATATGACTGATCATGCAAAAAACCTTCCACAGGTACACCTCCAAGCTGTTTAACAGCACAGTCAACCTAGTGTACAGTTGTGCTCATAAGTTTGCATACCCTGGCAGAAATTCTGAAATTTTGGTCTTTTATTTAAGGATAGTGATCATATGAAGCCATTGATGATCACATATTTGTTTGGCTCCCTTTTAAATCATAATGATTACAGAAATCACCCAAATGGCCCTGATCAGAAGTTTACATACCCTTGAATGTTTGGCCTTGTTACAGACACACAAGGTGACACACACAGGTTAAAATGGCAATTAAAGGTGAATTTCCCACAACTGTGGCTTTTTAAATTGCAATTAGTGTCTGTGTATAGTCAATGAGTTTGTTAGCTCTCATGTGGATGCATTGAACAGGCTAGATACTGAGCCATGGGGAGCAGAAAAGAACTGTCAAAAGACCTGCGTAACAAGGAAACGGAACTTTATAAAGATGGAAAAAGATATAAAAAGATATCCAAAGCCTTGCAAATGACAGTCAGTACTGTTCAATCACTTATTAAGAAGTGGAAAATTTGGGGGATCTCTTGATACCAAGCCAAGGTCAAGTAGACCAAGAAAGATCTCAGCCAAAACTGCCAGAAGAATTGTTCAGGATACAAAGAAAAACCCACAGGTAACCTCAGGGGAAATACAGGCTACTCTGGAAAGAGACGGTGTGGTTGTCTCAAGGAGCACAATATGACGATACTTGAACAAAAATTAGCTGCATGGTCGACTTGCCAGAAAGAAGCCTTTACTGCGCCAGTGCCACAGAATAGCCCGGTTACAATATGCCTGACAACACCTTGACACGCCTCACAGCTTCTGGCACACTGTAATTTGGAGTGACGAGACCAGAATAGAGCTTTATGGTCACAACCATAAGCGCTATGTTTGGAGAGGGGTCAACAAGGCCTATAGTGAACAGAATACCATCCCCACTGTGAAGCATGGTGGTGGCTCACTGATGTTTTGGGGGTGTGTGAGCTCTAAAGGCACAGGGAATCTTGTGAAAATTGATGGCAAGATGAATGCAGCATGTTATCAGAAAATATTGGCAGATAATTTGCATTCTGCTGCACGAAAGCTACGCATGGGACACTCTTGGACTTTCCAGCATGACAATGACCCTAAGCACAAGGCCAAGTTGACCCAGTGGTTACAGCAGAAAAGGGTGAAGGTTCTGGAGTGGCCATCACAGTCTCCTGACCTTAATGTCATCGAGCCACTCCGGCGAGATCTCAAACTTGCGGTTCATGCAAGACGACCAAAGACTTTGCATGACCTGGAGGCATTTTGCCAAGATGAATGGGCAGCTATACCACCTGCATGAGTTCGGGGCCTCATAGGCAACAATGACAAAAGACAGCACGCTGTCATTGATGTTTAAGAGGGCAATACATAGTATTCAAATTTTTCAGACTTATTATTCAGACTTTTTTTTTCTTTGTTGCCATGATTTGTTTTATGATTGTGCCATTCTGTTATAACCTGCAGTTGAATATGAATCCCATAAGAAATAAAATAAATGTTGCCTCCTCACTCATGTTTTCTTTACAAATGGTACTTATATTATCAATTCTCCAAGTGTATGCAAACTTTTGAGCACAACTGTATACACACAGAATTATTCAGACCTTTTGAATTGTGTTGAGGCATAGATTTTGGGAAGGTTATAAAGAAATTGCAAAAAACATGGAAAGTTCCCAGGAGCTGAGGTGGCTCCATTGTTGTGAAATGGAAGAATTATCGAGACTGTTCCTAGAGCGGGCTGTCTTGCCCAACTAGGTAACCAGGCAAGAAGGGCCTTGGTCAGGGATGTGACCAAGAACCCATGGCCACTCTAACAGAGTTTCAGAGTCTCTCGGTAGAAATGGGAGAACCTGTCAGATGGACCATGTACAGGATAGATCTTTTACTGTCCTCTACATTGCTTATGGATTACTTTGGTTATCTTCATCATGATTTCTGTACTAACTGCATTATGAACACCAATAAGCCTTTATTAAGAATAATATTCTGTGTACCTTCTCAATGTGCAACATATCAAAAATCCAGGGAAATTAAACTAAATGGACTGTTTCTAACTATGCCTGAATGCTTTAGACTGTTCACTGAAGCCAGGACAGGGAAGGTCAAGGTCATCAAGCCCTGTTCATAGATATTATTGTGGCCACAGCAAGGCACCAGGCCTCAAACTATCTTATCTATGGCACAGCTACACATAGATCCAAGGGGAACTTGCTTGTGTCTCTTCTGATCCTTCTACTTCAGAACAGTAACAAGTGGTAGCTCAGATCTTGAGTTTGTTACCTCTGACCTTGAATTATGATCGCCATGACAGCGTAGCATGCCATCTTATATTCATGTTTGTGTGAATTTCTTGTGTATATATTGAGCAGAAGATATTATATTTTGGGAACTGACGAGGGGGGCTGTAAAAATGTAAAGACAATTTGACCTTAGAACAACCCATGGCGCTTTGTTTTTGACTTGTTCCCAGTCTTATGAGAAGTTTTTTCAGACTATTTATCCTTGTCATTTTTCCTTGAAAAGCAGACTTTTTCACAAAAAATCTCTGCAGCACTCCACTGAACAGGTCTTTATGGTAGAGTGGCTGGACTGAAGCCAATCCTAAAAGGCACACAGTATGACATGCCATCTGAAGGACTCTGATATCATGAGGGAACATTTTTTTCTGAATGGATTTAATAAGCCTGAATGCAAAGTGCTACATCTAGCAAAAACAAGGTACCACTAATCACCTGGCTAATACCATATCTACGACAAAACATGTTTGTGGGAGCATGAACAAAGCAAAATACAGAGTGGTCCTTGAAGAAAACCTAATCCAGAGTGCACAGGACCTCAGACTATGGCGAAGATTCATCTTTCAGCACAACAACAACACCAAGCACACAACCATGACAAGGCTGGAGTGACTTTAGAACAAATCTGTGAATGTCCAGACATTACCTCGACCTGAACCCAATTGAACATCTGTGGGGAAAACTGAATATGCAGTTCACCGATGCTCCTCGTCTAAGCTGACATAGCTTGAGAGAATCTATAAGGAAGAATGTGAGAAAGCGCCCTAGTACAGTTGTCCAAAGACAAAGTTTAATCACTTCTAAATAATGTATGTTTGAGAAAGTGAAAGGGTTTGAATATTTTCCCAAAGGCATTGATTGTTTTTGGCAGAAGCATGCGGATCACCGAAACCATTGGGTTCAACATATTTTGACAATTGAACAGTTGATTTTGGCACACCAAATGTTTTGGCTATAGTATGTCTTTGATTGACTGATTAATTTTGATTTATTTGCCTCATGATGCCCAGCTTGACTGTACTGACACTTTTGTCCTTATGTTGTCAGACACCAGCAACAGCCTACAAATTAAAATAATTCAGATTAGACATTGGACAGCTCTCGTGAGCATGTACTAACAATGCAAACAAACACAACTGCCTAATAAGAAACAGCTGTGAAGCCATTTGTCAAAATACTTTTGGTATAATTAATTGGGGGACTATGTGAAAAATGTGCTGCAGTTTCAAAATGGTTCATCCTATATGACAATCTACACTTTAACCCCTTATTGTCATTCTATTTTTAAACATAACGTGCTTGAATAGAGATACCTAAAAAAAATTCACTGCAGTTACTGCTATTAAAATGATTGTAAAAGTTATTATTCATAATAATCTGTATATTGCTTTTATGGCACCATTCTATCTGTGATTGTACATATTATTTTATTTACATGAATTATACTTTTATGGAAAAATGGCCTGTAAAATATGAAATATAATTGCATTAAATCATATATTTTGCATTCTGAATATATACTGTACTGTATGTGCCAGTATTTTCATTCCCAAACCTTAGAATCAATGAGTAAAGGGAGAGTCATCTGTTTGGTGTTCACAGAGCTTTTTGAAGAGCATGGAGGATTGCTTCCGCCCAACTTGAAAGCCGTTTTCAACAGAGAAAGGAATTGCCTTTTGAACCAGTAAAGGTCAAAGTGGAAAAGTAAGGGTTCACTGTCCATTGATCGCTGTTGAAAATGTCAGCTGTTGAGCCGGATGGGCTCTGAAAGTAAGCCTGGTGCAGGAATCCTGTGACTAGGCATCTCAATTCAAAGACTGTCCCTGCGTATCTGTCAATATGTGTTGTCATGTCCAAACCCATCAGTGGCTTGCATTTGTGTGTGTGCAGTGCCTAAGAATGCTCATCCCTTGGTATATTGACCATATACCACACCCCCCGAACCATATTCCTCAGATACACAAAGGATATCAGTCAGTCAGCATTCAAGGATTCAAAGCACCTGGTTGGTTGCAACCACATACAGTACAGTACGTATGTATGTGTCATGTGAAAAAGTAAAAAAGAAAAGAAAAAACTACACTATTATCATTAGTTTTTACATATTTGGACACATGAATATTTGAGCAAAACTCTATTCACATTCATTGATAAAGGAAAACCAATCATTGTCCTGCTGGAAGATACATTTCCTCTCAAAATTCAGTTTTTAGTTGACTGTTGCAGGTATTCTTGCAGTATTATAGCTTCATCATTTCTTCCATCAATTTTAACAAGATGCACAGTCCCTGCTAATGAGAAGTGTCCCCACAGCATGACACTTCCACAATCATACTTCAAGTAAGGGATGGTGTGAGTTGAGGCATGGCAGTTGCGTTCACACCCCACATATCACTTTGAGTTTGGGCCAACAAGCTCATCTGACCACAAAACATGTTCCCATACTGCGGCTATCTTATGCTTTCAGATGGCATTTTTAGAGTAACTGCTGCTTTCTAGACAACTTCCAATACAGGCCAGTTATATGCAGAGCTCTTAATATAATTAAAAGTTGCACCATTACTCCATGCCCAGACACTGAATTCTGGAGCTCCTTCAAAGTGATTATTGGCCTTTCAGCAGCTTCTCTACTATTTTTTGTTCCAGTACTGAGTTTTGAGGGACAACAATTTGTTTTCACTGCCTAGGCAGTGTAATGTAGCTTAGACTTTCTGATTATTGTTCCGACTGTGCTCACTGGGATAACACATAATATTTGATACACTTTTCCTAATCTATGTTTTTATATTACTTCAGCAATAACTTCAGTAGAATGCTTTTTGTCTGGCATTTTCCTTCAGATTCACAGCTGGACTAATGATCCATCAACAGTGAGGTTATAATCCAGAAAGCGGAACAGCAACTTTAATGGTTCACAGGTAAAGCCCAATGGTAAGGTAACTGTGTCCTCATTGGGGCAATGTTTTTAATCTGCATAAACTGCCAGATTCCGAAGCACTTATGTTTTTCTCCAATATAAAACCATTCATCATACAATACTTGATTTTGAGTGTTTGATATATTTAAAAAGAAATGTAAAAATGTCAGTGTTTTTCAGAAAAAAATATTGGTCAGAGATTTGAACACTGCAAGGCACTGTTTGTGACTTAAATTTTTATCATAACCCACGAACAACTCCAGAGTCAGTAGTGACTTTTAGGAATAAGGGAGAAGCTATGCAACCAGTCATGATGTTGATGATGTAGATTGAGGTTGAGAATGACAATAATTAAAGGGAGAAAGCTAGTATTATCCATTCTCTTTCTTTCGCTCTTTCTTTGGTTATTTCAGCAAATAAATATGTGTAGTTTTTTAAAAGTACTGTTGTTCGTCCTTCTCTATTGTCAATCAATCAATAATCAATCCACCAATCAGCTTGATTTACCAGTGGCAACTCTGCCATAAGTAGAGTGCTTCCTCCTTCCTTCAGCTGATTCAGCTAAACTAAATACCTCCTAGTGCACATGCCCCCCCACCCACTCACCTCCATGCACTTTTGATGCTTCTTTCTAATTGCATATGACAGCAGCTATTGTCCACAAACTAAAATTGGTCTCTCCGGCTTGTTTTTCCTCTGTTCTAAACTCTTTTGTCTTTTACCCTTTTATAAATAAATATACATTTCTCTCTCCTACCCCATATGGAACAGGGAATTAGAATGCTTGGTTAAAATTGTCCCAATAGATGAGAAGAAAAGGCGTTTCTTTCTTTTTCCCTTTAATGGGTCCCAGCCATGTTGGCGATCCCGGAGCTCTGCTGTTGGAAGTTAATCTGCTGACTTTCATTTATTTCCTGTAATGTAAAAATATATCCACAATTACCATCCCTATACAAAAAGGTAAATCTTGTTCAAGCCCACTTCGTAGCCAAAACCCCATTCTAAGTCATGTGTATTCTCCCATGATAAGAGTATGCATTAATAAAATAACAGTAATATGCAAATAGTAAACTCAGAGATTAAGAAAGTATTCTCTTTATGGTGATTTATTTAATTAAACTCTTAGCTGTCTTTATGTAGGTTTATGCCTTAATGATTTTTTTTAATGAAACCATAACTTGCTCTGACACAAAGTTGTTGGCCAATTTCATGCTCATCATTGTAATTAAATTAGGTCCGCTGGAAAATGCTTGTTCCACGCAGCCAAGAACGCTCCCTTGGTCTTGGAAAAGGAAAACCACAAAACTAATCAAACAGAGAATTTAGATTAAATTAAATCCAGGAGACGAAACCTCCCCGCGGTAAAATCCAAGCAAGCCCAAACATTTACAAGAAAAGTTTATTGTGTTTCCAACTGTTGTGTGTCAACCAGACACTGTGGTATTTTTGAATGTTCATCCACATGTGATGTACACTCGTCTGCACCCTCTCAATCCACATGAAGCAGAGAAAAGGTGGATTAGGCAGGTTGACCTTCTAGCCTCTGCTGAGATTACCTCTTGGGTTTCTATTTAGACCAGATGCAGCAAGCAGCGCTACATGGCTACACTAGCACTTTCTCCTCTCCTTCTCCCATTTCATCACACATATCACTGAGTGTGTTCTCAGGCGTGTTTTCGATGGCCACTTTTTGTCCTTTTCATGTTGTCTATTAATTATAAATGAAAGACTGAGCCTCTAAAGGCTGTTGTTGGTGACAGTTGATGTTGGGGCCTAGGTTAGAGCTGACTCTAGGGACATCTTTCTACCTTACTAAAAGGGAAAAGCACACTCAGAGAATAAGAGAGGTTGAGAGATGGAGGGATGGAAGGATGAGATAAGCTTTAACCATAGGTCCCTGCATGAGGAAGTATATACAGTACATGAGATGATGTAAACACAGCCAAAAGATAAATTAAGTGATTCAGCAGAGACATGCTGAAATTAGTCAAAACTTTTACACCTATCTACAAAGTAGGTTGGCGTTAGAATGCCATGCAGAATGTATAACTCAGAGCAATATAAGTGGGTAAACGCTTTGCTGCATAATTATGTCCCTAGTATAGGTACAGCAGCTACAAAATAAGTTAGGAATATAAAATGATGATAGGTCAGTAGAAGTGTTCCCCTTCTGTCATTTAGTTGTGTGTGCATGCATAACTGACGTTAGCTTCAACCCCTTTACTGAGTCAACCACTCAAATGCATTTCTTCCTTCAGGGTAGATCTGACACGTTTAAGTAAAACTACCAACTATTGAATGCGACTTTATCTGGCGACATTCATGCCGTTGCAACTATTTGACTTATTTTCAAATATCTGCATTTACCTCAGTATAATGGGTCAACAAAAGGTAATTATTAAGATCATTTTATTTCTTTTATACTTTTTTAAAAACCTTTTGAAAGGGATATTTTCTTTTCCTAGCAAGCTAAATAGTTTTTCGCTTATTTTACCCACCAATTAATTCACAAAGAAATGGGCCTAAATCAACTTGAAAATAATAATTTAATATCGGCCGACACTGGTGAATTTATGAGGGTCATCAAATCAAAATTATTAGGAACACAGTTTTTGCAAAATTCACATATACAAAACAGTTATCACACAGGTCCAACTGAAACCCTTTGGCCCAATATGACAAATGTAATTTGCAAAATACACTAAAACACTTAAAAGATGAAATACATGACACAAAATCAAGTACATGCGTCAAAGCATACAACTTGTAATTTCATGAAAATTCCAATCAGTCATTACACTATGGCCCCATAAATATTAAAATAACTATCAACATATCCTAGCACGCAAAACCAAAACAGTTTCTAAAATGCATTTTACACATACTGTATATAGTACTTCATACAGTGTGGTATAGCATTCTAACTTAACCGTCATTCAGGAATATTGTTAGTATTAATACCACAATTGATCCTGCTGCCTAGCCTCTCTCATGGAAAGGCTGTGATTGACCGCATGATCAACCAGAAAAGGAAGTGTACTAAATGTACTCTTGTACAAAGATTACTGTAGATGGCTAGCTAATAGCTATGCAGCCTACCTATAACAAAAACAATGACTCCAATCACTCCATGGCTTGTTTGTTTCTTTAGAAAACAAAAATTACAGTATAAAAGGGTCACATAATACAATTATTCTCTTAAATATATGAGATTCATGGTTTTACAGAGTGGATACATATTGTTGTGTGACGGCTGAAAAGTACCAAGTGGATACATATTTCTAAGAGAAAAATTGGGATGTGTGAGGAGAATCGAACCGGGGTCAAAACATTGAAGGTCAGGGGTAATCCCATAAGACCACAAGACTTGCTAATCATGACTAATGCCACTTTTATCCCAGCCATTACATTTTTGCTGAAATAACTTGTGATCTATAGGCCATTACTCCAAAAAGCATGCACAGATGTGTACTTCGAAAATCCACCAGAAATAGTTGCAATATAACAGTAAACAGTTTTATTTTAGGCTTACTATGACATAGCTACTGAAGGTTCCAGCCAGCAAAGTTTCTGTCTATCCTGAACAAATCCTAATGCATAATTCAAAATGTGTAGTGAGGCTCGAACACTGGTCACTTGTGTGGAAGGTTGCATCACTAACCACTACGCCATTTAACAGCGGTCAGTCAGTTGGTCAGTCACTCACTCATGCAGTCACTCACTCAGTAAGAGACATTCGCTCTTCTTGGCCGGCTCCGCTTGCGTGGTCCGGCAAAAATTGGGCAAATTTTCTCTAAAACTCTAGTTCCTTTTCCCTTTGAGCAACTCCACCACCATGCATGGTAAATACGGTTGCTTTACCCTTGCTGGGTCCATTCTTGCAAATGGCAACTCATAAGTGGCCTCTTTTATGCATGAATAACAATTGATTGCTGATTGAACAATTGTTCAATAAATGTGTTTTGTATACGCGTAGAAGAGTTTCACATTCAAGGAAATAGTTTGCACCTGCTGTGACCAAATGTCTTTGATTTACTGAGATTTATGTTTTTAGTAGAGAGTTATGTTTATTCTTTCACAAAAATGTGCTTAGCATTGACATTATGTGTGAAAGCAACGAGAAATGCTAACAAAGGACACCTCTGTGCTCATCCAGTTATGATGAAATTAAAATTGTCTTTGCAATCAAGAAAAACTGTCACCTACTTCACCATTTTTTACACAGTGCTACAATTATTCAACACTACAAAGCAGTCTCTACAATAGCCAAGTGGTCCATGCGCAGCGCCAGCACAAAAATGGTATGTATTCATATGTAGTTATTGCTTTCAATAATCTCACACTGTGTACAAAGTTGTGTGATAATACATGTTTAATTCAAGCCCAAAACAGAAGAACTAGTTATTAACCCAGTACTTAGCCACTAGTCGTAGAAAGTTGCACGAATGAGCCAAGCAGGCTCTGAAGTTATTAACAGTTTATGCACCAGACATTGCTGGGCATGAGTGTTCACCAGCCCACCGACTGCAGAGAATGGGCCATCCAGGCTGAGCAGCGGTTTTGACATTATTATATATAGAAAGCAATTGTACACCTTTTAAGGAGAAGATAAACGTACAGTAGGGCATCCATGCTAACAGGCCGACTGAACAATTTGTCACTGCCGGTGTATACGTTCGGGAGAGGAGATGCAATGGAGCGGAGCGTGCAGAACTTGGCTTGGGCACAGAGCATTTTGGAGTGGCAGCTGCCTGTCCAGCTCCAGTTTCACGCTGGTAGCACTCAGTTGATAGTTGCAGACATGTCCAGCATTTTTTGTTTCCTTTATAACCGTTCTTTAGATTTAGGCATACACTAGAAGCTGAATGACAGCTTACATAATCACACTAGTAGATGGGGTATTTGATACATTTTGCTTTTAAACCAACAAAAAACAACGGAGCGATATGGTGAGGCTGTTTTTTTCTGGGACAATGGGGCTAATTTTGCAGAGCAGGAAGCATCTGGAACAGCAAAGACTTCTCAGTGCGTGGGTGGGATTTTTCAACACTCAGCTATGCTCACATAGTCTGGTCACTGCTCTCCAATGACGGGCAAATATGTTGTCATTAAGAGCATCTCCAGGTAAATAATATAATTCAGTATGACTCCTGTATGAAGAGCAGCTTAAGCACATTGTAAAATGTAGTAATAGTAGTCAATATAGCTCCCGGTTCTCACCAAAGGATGTAATGACTTCAAGATTGTAAATAAGGTTAAGGAAATTATTGATATATCATCCAACTGATGTGATAGACAAACAAGTCACAAGGCAAGATGTTCTGTTAGCCAAGTTGTGACAGTATTATCACAACTTTAAAATGGACTGCTTGATTAAAGTTGGGAAAGATGGTTTCAAACGATGAGCTGCAGTTTTGTAATATTAAAGGTGCTGTTATGCCTTGTCTATTATATTATTGTTTCACTAACTGCTTGGCCTATAGTGTACCATTTACAATATGCTACAATCCCCACTGAAGGCAGGCTTCAGTGTTCAAAAGAAACTTTAAAACATTATTGTGCATCTCAAAAGTGTTGACGTGTGGAGAGGGGATTCAATTTTGTATCCATTTTTCATTTATTCCAGAAATGCATCCACATGCAAGTAGCTAAAAATGTGTTAGCCTTCAATCCGCAGTTGAATAAAAACCAGCCCAGATAACCAATAGAACTCAAAATTAAGTATCCCTCCTTCAGCAATTGGGTGTACTATTACATTACTCTGAATTGAATTCTGAACACCATTTAATCAAACCATTGTTCACTCTAGGCAGAATTCCAATGGAAATCATTATTGTAAGGAAAGTATCGACTTTCCCTTGATGTAATGAATATTTCATCTATGTTTAATTTACTTTCAGTCCAGAATGCAATTAGGTCTATGCTTTGAAGACAAAAGAACTATATCTACAGCTAAATGCTCAGAATATGAAATACAAGGAGTGAGGATGGTCATTATTATTGTGAATCTGTATAATATGAATGAAAACAAAACATTGAATTGCTCTTCTACTTATATGCAAAGATAATGTTAGATAATGTTGAGATCTGCATTTGTATTATATTTGGTAAATTCTTGGTTATCGCTGTAATATCAGGAGATATACTGCATAACATACGGTCCTCCCCTGCATTGCAAAATAAACTTCTGAAGTCCGCTAGGTTGGGACAGCTAGGTTGTCTTGACTGAAAGTAATTTTCAACATTGTAATACACAAAAAATATATTTTATTGCATACAATAAAATACTCTATTACATTTAACAACATTTTGCATTTAATTAGAAAAAAATATGTTGTGTTGCTGGCGCCTTTTTCCAAAAAACATCTTGTCACAACAACTATGGCTGGGACCTAATGGTAAGAACTACAAGCCAAAAGATATATATTTAATGATGATGTTCTGAAATAAGCAAAGGACATTTTTAAGAAACACGCTTTAAATAAGTGCAAATAAGTACAAAAATAAATAGAAGTGCAGTGTTGTTACCCCTCTAAACTACTTGGAGAATGTTCCCAATATAAACCAAATGTTCCTAGAACTTTCCACAAACATTTTAATTGAAAAATTAAAATATAAGGAAGCATTCTGTGAAAGTAACGAAATAACAAGGAAAGTATGTTTATTTAAATGTGCTGAGAAAGTTCCAAAGCCAAGAAACTGTTGTGTGCCATTCCCAGAACGTTGTGGGAACTGTAGGACAACTACACTCTCACCTATCTCTAAGAAACATATGGTTCTCAGAATGTTATGTACTGAATGGTTACGCATGGCCAGTATGCGTTCACTTTGAACCCCATTCTGTCTAACAAGGAGAGATCCACAACGCTAACCACATGTTTTGTAGCGTAGCAAGTGGAGATTATCCCAAGCATTTGGGACTTCCACTGGCACACTTTACAGTAGAACAGAAGAATGATTAATGTTTAGTAGCTATTTAAGACTTTTAGCAATTAAGAAGAGAATAGATTGAGAATAGTCACAAAGAGGGAATAACCCATGAACATTTCCGTTGAATGGAGAGATAGTGACACAAAGAGCAGGGTAAATCCTTTTTGAAATGTTATTTTGTTATACAGTTAACAGTTACAGGCCAGATTTACATTTTAAGTGGGAACCAAACCAGAAAAATTAAACAAAAGTAAAAAACATGATTAGGCCAAAAACTTTGAATAAAAAACATTTCTGGTATAACCTCGGTTTTTGGCATTCAAACTGCCACAAATGCTTCCTAAATTACTTCCAATAGCTCATTTACAAAATTGAAAAAGAGAAATTCTATTCTATAATTCTAATAATTATATTTGTCACAGTTTGTATTGCGCCAGGGCCACTGGTATTGTTGACAGAACAGTAAGCTCTTGGGCATCCCTGTAATATCAATGGTCATAGATTTACTGTTTAACAGATGGTTATCCCCTGTGTAGCAGAATGTGGATCTACCTAGCACTCCCTAATCTAATACCAAAGGTCTGTTTACGGTACACTCTCATCTAAACAGGGGATATACTAATAAAGGGAGGTAATTAATGTTTAGCAGCCCACAGTTGATACAATTATTTTGCTTAAGTTGTCGCTTTCCGACGAATACAATACAGCAGCTCATGCGGGATTCTTCCCACCTGCTAGTGGCACTTATTGGACAATCACAGTTCAAAATCTACCATAACTGTGAATTATGTCAGTCAGCTCATTTTCTGGCTCAAATAAAAACCTGTCTCAAAATGGCAGCAGTTGTGTTCTTGATTGAAGAAAATAAAGGCCCAAGGCTATTAATCGTTCTGTTGTTGCTATTAAAGGCTCAAGACTATTAATTGTAAAAGTTCTATGGTTGTAAGAGGCACTGACATACTGCAGACAGAGTGTGTTTTGAGTCCAGGCCAGCACATACCCTGTGGTGCCAAAGAAGAGGATGTGCATTGTAGACATGTGGTGGAAGAGACACTCATACAGAGAGAAGAAAGATGGGCTGAGTGCAAATGGATTTGAACAGCTGGCTGAGTCGAAAGACACTAGTCGGGATTTCCTCCTCAGATCAGAACACTGAGTTGCAATCTAATTAGGTCATACATCCATCCAATTCTTTCCCAGCAAAAGTTATACTGTAAGCATTTTTTTCTGTCCTAAAAAAGCACTCAGCATTCAAATGTCATACCAGACCAGGCATAAGAGTACGCAACGGCCTAACATCAGTTTCCCTAGTTCAAATACTGTAGGTAGTTGCATAATATATTAAGGCTTTTAGAGAAGTCAGAGTGGTCCTCTATTTAAACATATATCATCACAAATCAACATGTTAAAGGATAATCAAGGCAAAAAGAGAGAATCATTCACATATTTCGCTGAGGAACTACAATGCTATATGGGTAACATCAAGCCACCCTGTCCTGGCAAATTAACTTGTTTGATCCACTTCCCTTAATTCCAAAATGAAATGAATAGCTAATTGCATAAGAATTAATCCCTTTGACTCAATGTCCAGGCAATTCAATAATGGATGAGATACAGGGATTAGTATTATATAGTGTGTTTTACAGAGACGCCTTGCACTCTCTCCTCTGCTTCTTGACTGTGATGGTGTCAGTACTAGTGTTATTTAATCTACTATAAAACATTTAAGAGAAATTACATAGTTGTTCTAAAACATGGAATGGAACCTCAGAAAGTACATTCTGTATACTGCATTCTAATTAAACAAAGGACTACTTGATATACAATATGTGTCAGTTATTCATGAGGTTGGATCAGTATTGGAATTCTTACAGATAGTAATATTATCCAGCTTAAGCAAACACTGAAGATGAGAAGCATCTATAATGGACAGATTAAAATGCATCACAGGGCACAGACAGGGCGCCAAATGAGATTCTGCTATGCTTCTTGATGGCTAATGTTGAAATGGAGTTGTCGGTTTAAGACATACCCAAATATATGAGTCTGCATTATTAATAAAGTCTTGCGTTATTGGCAAAGATGGCTCCCATCTCTTCAACTGTCATAGCTTCTGCATCATGTCTTACTTAAAGAATAATGTGATGCAAGTGTACATTTATTTCAGTGTTGAGCAGTATTTATATGGTAGGCATCCAGAATGGTCAGGTTGGACCATAGACAGTGGATTTTCAGCGTAACCAGGGCTAAAAGGAGATTTCATTTCTTACTGGTACGAACAATGCTGTATGCGCTTGTCAAGAAATGTGAGCTAAATGAAGACCTTTGACAGGAATGTATGGCAAAATGTTGCTTTTGTGGTGTAAAATATTGTAAATAATACAACCGTCATAAATAACAAATATATGTATCAATGTTTCAATAAACATGTCGGTTATATGGTTGTGGGAATAAAACCTTACATTGCATCTGGGCAAATGTGCAGCAATGCGACAAGCATTTCCTAGACAATGACTGGGTTATGCAAACATAGGTGTCAGAGACAAAGGAGTTCCCTGAGGCCCACATGTAGGTGGCCTACTTTCATCCATTGAGGCAGAGCGGGGTGTTGCACCACAGACAACATCACAGTTAAGTTAAACGGTCGGGGCTTTGAAATTGATTGTTCTCTACCAACTGCACTGATTCTACCAGAACAATTCTAATAGTAATAAAATCACTGGCACACTACTTTTTTCAGTTTGCTGCAGCTAGCAACTGTAAATAAAATTGCTGTGCCAAGGTAGTGAAAAAAGGTATGCATTCACTATTGTAAGTTCATCTGGATAAGAGTTTCTGTTAAATGATTCAAATGTAAAATGCAAATGTAGCTTGTATTTCTTTATTATTGTCCCATATATGTACTGTTGACCCAAAACATGTTTTTGCAATGTTGTGTTGTTGTTTTGTATCCACAGATCTTCGTTTGTGTAGTGTGGTCCCTTTTTCCAAATTTTGTTAGGTTACAGCCGTACTCTAAAAATAATTTATTTTTTCTTTATCAATCTACACACGATAATCCATAACGAGCAAGCAAAACAAGCAACATTTTTTTGCAAATTCATAGAAAGCTTTTTTTTTACGCTTTGCAATGATACTCGGAATTGAGCTCAGGTGCATCCTGTTTCCACTGTACATCCATGAAATATTGCTTCAACTTGGTTGGTGTCCTTACGTGGCAAGTTCAATTGATTGGACATGATTTAGAAAGACACACACCTGTCAACATAAGGTCCCACAAATGAGAAAAAAATAGCCATTAGGTCGAAGGAATTGTCCGTAGAGCTCCAATATTGGATTGTGTCAAGGCACAGTGGCATCCATCATTTGTTTTTTTGTTTTTTTTTAAGAAGCTTGGAACCACCAAATCTCTTCCAAGAGCAAGCCAGCTAACCAAACTGAGCAATCGGGGGGAAAGGGCCTTGATCAGGGAGGTGACTTAGAACCTGATGGCCACTTTGACAGAGCTCCAGAGTTTGAATGTGACGCTTGGCATTCAGCCTCAATGCCAAGTGTCACGTCTGGAGCAAACCAGTCACTTCTCATCACCTGGCAAATTCCTTCCTTATGGTGAAGCATGGTGGTGGCAGCATAATGCTGTGGGGATGTTTTTGAGTGGCAGGGACTGGGAGACTAGTCATGGTTGAGGGAAAGATGATCAGAGCAAAGTACAGACAGATCCTGCTCCCGAGCACGCAGGACCTTAGACTGGGGTGAATTTTTTTACCTTTCAACAGGACAACAAACCTAAGCACACAGTCAAGACAATCCAGGAGTGGCTTCAGGACAAGTCTGTCAATATCTTTAAGTAGCCTGCCAGAGTCTGGCCAGGAACATGATTGAACATTTCTGGAGAGACCTGATAGGAGCTGCGCAGTGACCTTCTCCATCCAGCCTGACAAAGCTTATGATCTGCAGAGAAGAACGAGAGAAACTCCCTAAATACAGGTGTGCCAAGCTTTTAGCGTCCTACCCAAGAAGACTTGCCACTGGCTGCTGGTGGACTGCAAGGCACAGGGTTTACATACCATCCTTGCTGTCTTTGCCTGCCTGGCTCTCCACTGTCCTTTCACCACTGTCCTCTCTTCAGTGCCATTCGGGGGCAGAGACACTTGCTTACCCCTTTCCCCCCATGCAGTCCACATTCAATGGAGTGACTTTAGGCTATACTCTTTGGTCCGGTGCTTGGCAATGTGGGTGGAGTAAATTCCTGCCTGTTTGGCCCGTGTCCAGGTTCTTCTTTGGATGGGTTTCTAAATCCCCTGTCTATGTTGCTAGTTTTACGCTACTAAAGTATAGTGCCGGGGGACTAGGGTCACTGTCCTGTCTTAGTCACAACTGTTCATGTTGCATTATTTTATGTGACAATCATATGATTAGGTATCCCTTTGGATCCAAGGAATGATCTCAAATATTTCTGATGTCTTGTTAAACCTTGCATTTATTGACATGTTGATCATCTGAACAGGAAAAAAATTAAGTGGCCCAAATGGTAAAGTACCCTTATAATTTTCACCCGGCATAGCCAGAAGCAGACTGGCCACCCCTCAGAGTCTGGCTCCTCTCCAGGTTTGATCCTACAAGCAGGTTTTTCCTAGCCAATGGGCATCAATTATTGTTGATGCTTGTTCATTGAGGTATCAGGCTGGGTATCTGTAAAAGCACTTTGTGACAACTCCAGATTTATACAATCATTTTGATTTTATTCATCAATTAATCCAGAGTGCACAGGACCTCAGACTGAAGCAAAGATGAATCTTTCAAGCAGGAAAATAACCCGAAGCACACAGCCAAGATGCTAAAGTGGCTTTGGGGCAAGTCAGTGAATGTCCTTGAGTAGCAAAGACAAAGCGTCGACTTGAACCCAATTGAGCATCTGTAGGGAAGATGGCAGTTTATCAATGCTTCCTACCCCATGTGATAGAGCTGGAGAGGCATACCAAAGAAGACCCAAAGCTGCAAAATGTACTTTTACAAAGTACTGAATAAATGCTCTGAATGCACTTGAATGCACACTGAATGTACGTGCAATATTTCAACAAGAATAGAAAATCTATGAATTGGCAAAACAAAAGATAAAATAATATAATTTTTAATAATTTCACTTTTAAAGGAATGTTTGATATCACATTTTGAAACTTTAAATCTATTCATGTTCTTGTCACCAACAACTGAAAAAATATTTGTGTTGATAAAAAAAATGCAACAGGTTTTACTAGGGCTTTTGTGAGTGGAGTCACAGGGGTCCTGGCAACTTATCCAGGTAGCCGAAAATGTACCCCCAAAGTGTATCACAAAAAGGCTCACTTCTACACGTAAACACAATACAAACGAAAGTGGTCAGAAATCTGTCAAAAGAGAGCAATCAAAGTTCAAATAAATAGCAGTAATGCTGACCAATGTTTTGCAAAAATATAAAAATATCACAGCCTGTAGTTACGCACGTCTCTTACATGGAGGTGTAAAGAGCTGCCCTGAAACATGTATATCGGCTGAGAAGCTTATTTCACGAAACTGCATAGGTTTCGAAAAATAAACATGAAATATCTTCAAAACAGTTTATGATGTTGATGGGAGAATCGGTTTTCTTTGCTGTTTGCGTGAGATACCGCTGGAAAGAGCCGTATGCGTTTTCTTTACGTGGGGCATTTCCTGGTTGTCGTCATGCAGTCCAAATGCAACCTACCCCTAGTGCACCTGACCAATAGATAGGCTGTTACTTGACAGCATCCAATGCACAATTGACCAATGGAAGGATGTTGCAATGCAAAATATACTTTTACCCAATCAGGGGAAGGTAACTTTTATATTCTAGCAAATCAAAAGGTTGCGGGGTGGGACATAATGAGTTTCGTTTTCTGAATGTGCCCGGTGACTAGACCACAAAGAGGCAGAGGCAGTAAGCTAACGTAGCATGCTAATGTAGCACGCTAACGCATCGCACAGACAAACAAAGCATACGTGTTTTCAACAGCTTTATAAGTATTATTATTAGTATAAAATGGCAAAACGTAAAAACACTTTTACTCAATGTAGCCATAGTCCTTTTCGGATTTCACACGCTGGATAGCTGAGTTACCAAAACACCGAGGAGGAATGCTAACAACATGCTAACAACATGGAGCACAATAGGACTCCAAATATCGGGCTGGTAAGTAACATCAAATAACATATTTATCATGAAATGTAATACAAATGTGATCATTATAGATATTGTCTGCTCTATTTGGAATGGGAGTACTGTTCCACATGGTTGTTTGTGGCCTGATCAATGATAAATAGAAAAATAATAATGGGTGTCATAAAAACATTGGACTGCATGCACATAAGGTGAATTATTTAATTATTCACATTTATTGTGATACAATGCATATTTGTGTAAGAAAAAGGGTTTGAAAATTATATTTGGAATGGGAGAACTGTTCCACATGGTGCTGTAGTCTGATTTCAATGATAAACAGAAGAATGGGTGTCAGAAACCTATTGGACTGCTTGCACAAAAGGTGAATTATTTCATTGTTCTGTTCACATACATTGTGAAACAATGCATATTTGTGTAAGAAAAGGGTTTGCAAAGAACATTTGTGTAGAAATGATCCGTATGGTTGTGTTGTGGTACCAATTTAAGGATATATAGAAAAAATCTGATTTTGCTTTTAAAAATTATTTATTTTATTGTGCATTTTCACTCATACTACCTTATAAGTACATTTACATGCATGCTTATATTAGCTGAGGTTATTTACAGTGCATATAAAAAGTCTACACACCCCTGTTAAATGCCAGGTTCTTGTGTTGTAAAATAATGAGACAAAGATAAATCATGTCAGACCTTTTTCCACTTTTAATGTGACCTATAACGTGAAAAATTCAATTGAAAAACAAACTGAAATCTTTGAGGGGAAAAATAAAAAACCCACAATAACCTCGTTGCGTAAGTGTGCACACCATTAAACTAATACTTTGTTGAAGCACCTTTTGATTTTATTACAGCACTCAGTCTTTTTGGGTAGGAGTCTATTAGCATGGCACATCTTGACGTGGCAATATTTGCCCACTCTTCTTTGCAAAAGCGGTCCAAATCTGTCAGATTTGGAGCGCTCCCCAAAACTGACAGATTTCCCCCCAGATTAAGGGCGACCAGGGTGACAGAAGCATATAAAACACAGCAAACTCACGGCTCGTCAGGCCTATCAATGCACAGTCTAAAGTGTGTGCTATGGTTTATTTAACTAATTAATAACTATTGATGTTCATTTAATATACAGTTGTTAAATCTTAATGTAAAAAATATGCTGTTATTGGGGTGGCAAAAAAAAAAACTAAATTCAAATGCGGTAAAAGTTTTTACTTAACTCATTAACTGGATTTTTTTTGCTGTTTTTTTGATGTTTCCAAACCATTAAACAAATGGTAATTAGCCCCTGTCTAATTTCAGTCACTTGAACACGTTAAACTTTCATCAATACCTGTGTCTGTGACCATGGCAACAGTGACGTTGATGCAACCTGGGAATAACAGTTTATTATTCTGTTTAAATATTTAAATGTACACATTTAGCCTAGTTTATACAGTTCTTAAAATTCTCTCCACAGGTTACACGTGGAAAGCAGTGCATGGAAAGCCTATTATTTTTGCTTTATAATGGTGTGATTCATGGCTAATCAGGTGCGAGAATTCAATGCCCAGATAAAGCCCCACCTCCACGCCAATAGAGGCTCAAAACTTGGTTTTGAGAAAACATGACTCGAACGAAGATGGGAAGAAATTGTAATTGTAAGAAGAAGCGAACATGATAAAAACGTGTTTGAACGAAGACATTTTAAGATCGGACGCGAAAATCCATTTAATGATTTTAGAATACACTTTTTCCACGCTTGAATCTATTTTTTTCATACGATTGAATTTAGTTTTTTCATACTATGAAATATTTCAGTTACGATTTTCTTTTCTTACAGTCAATACATTTGAGCTCAATTTAACTCCATACACTTCTCTTTACATCCTGGACCATGGCTGACCACAGCAAATGCCCAAAAGTTTGGCTTAGCTTCACAAAAAATGTTAATGACACAGTGAAATGTAAGACCTGCAGTAAAAATATTTTTTGCAAGGGAGGAAGCACTTCCATTATGATGACGCATTTATTAAGGAATGCATCGTGTTCGATGTGTTGCGGTCTCCTAGTTCCAGCCACAATAACAGTAGCAACGTTTCACGCTCAGATACACAAAAAAAGTAAGGCTGTCAGTCTTCCTCTATAATACTATTCGAATTTCATTCCTTATTATTTTTAATATTGGAGTTTAATCCTCAAATTTAGCACATCAACACATTGTCACTTAGACATCAATAGAAACCACAGTTAGCTAGTCAGCGTGGTGGATACTGACTTGTGGCAAGCTAACATAGCTAGCTAGCAAACGTGAGCATACTATACTAATGTTCATGGACAACAAACTAGCTAGTTTACTATAATATGTATCATAATTATTATTAGATTATATATAACCTACCAACTGGTCTGTGGGTAAATTAATGTCATCTACCCAGCTTGCTTGTAATTTCTTTGTGCAAAGAATAAAAGTTTGGCAAATTTTCCTTCTTGAAATATGTTGTGTTTCTTGTCTCCCAAAAATATTGGAATTGGAACCGGGATTCGATAAGAACCGGATTCGATAAGCGGAATTGGAATCGGAATCGGAATCGATTACATTTAAATGATACCCAACCCTACCTACGGATTAATTTCATTACATGCGACATGAAAATGTAAAGATTTTTACCAGTAAATCAATGTGTATTCCTACAACAAAACAGATGGTAGGCTTTTAATCAGTTGACTGTAAGCTAAAACTGGATAACAAGTTTGCAATTGAGTTCACTTGTTTTTGTTCTCTGTCACGAGAGATGTGTAACTCATCAGGTTCTCAGAACAAGGCGCTGGCCTTATGGATGGCTATATCTTCAACGTTGTATGTCACACCAGGGATTGCCTTATGGGACCAGAAAGAGATGATCTGCATTTTTTTGTACACTTGCATATGCAACTTACTATGACGACATCAAATTCAAGAATTATGCTAATTGGTGCCCAATAATTTCCAGAAGGACTGTATGTCTGAGACACAATGAGGTCATTTTAGACAAGATTAGATTTTTAGAACAGTGTGGTTTTGGAGGAGCTTGTAAATTTCAGTGGGTTGATCATCTGACATGAGTGCTCCTCTAATATCAACATGTACAGACATTTACAGTACCAGGGGAATTGTTCACCAATTGAATTACTAAATTATTCTTCATTCCTTAATCTGTGGTTTCATTCAAGAATTACATATGCAATAATCTGGCAACCCTAAAAGATTTGGAGACTGCTACCCTCACTGTATCCATATGAAATAGCAAAGCTGCAATTTAGTTAGATTTGCTATGGTCATTCTGGGTCAACTGCAAATGTGGCCCAAGCTGCATACCACATGGCGATGATCAGGCGGCTTATTAAGTGATGTGCAGAAAAACTGGCTGCACATCCAGTCCCTTGGTACATGCTAAATAAGAGACGCTGTTGGCTGAACTAAGCCCATCTCTATCCACCCTGACTTTGTATGCATTGGCATTGCTACCAGAGACACTGTGGAAAGGGTGATGTGGTGGCTTGGAGGCATCCTTCCCCAGGTTTGGACATGGGGTTAGGTGTTAGGGTCAGGTTATTCAGGTTATGGTTAGGGCGAGGTTTAGGGTCAGGGGGTAAGGAAAATTGGAAAAATATCCCACAAGGATATAAAAGCAAAAATGTTTGTGTGTGTGTGTGTGTGTGTGTGTGTGTGTGTGTGTGTGTACCTTTATACCTACATGCGGAATGTTATGCAATAACCTGCAACATCCACTGAGTGCATTATGTTTGCACATGTGAAGAAATACACCCTGCTGTTTTCATGTCCTGCTCATGCACCATCTGGCTGCAGATGACAGTGCTCCTTTGGGGGCAGACTGGAGAGATGATAGACCCCAGCTGCAACTCTTAAAAGATACATGCAGAGTAGCACACGCGCACACATCAGCTGCTGCATCAACCTCAGACAACCCTATTCAGCTACACCAAGGTAGGCAACCTTGTTCCTGGAGAGCAGCCATTTAACCAGCTGGAAAGACCAGGTGTGGTGGGAGTCACTGGCAAGTCACTGAATGGACCACAGTATTTGCATTCATATCTTACTAATTTAGCAGAGGCTTTTATTGAAGTTTGCTAGGTCGGACCACCACACAACCCAGTAATAGTAGGACATCTTACTCAGTAAACAAGCTATCAGCAAAGTCAATACTAGGAGGAAGAAAAAGAGAAAGAAATAATTGAAAGCATTTGTTCGTTATTGTTTTCTGTATCTGTCGTTACCTTTGTTATTCTGTTGTATTTACATTATGTGGTAATTCTTTATTTTTTGTTGTTTTTAGATGTGTTATGTTGTCATTATAGGGATTAAAAGTAAGCATTTCACTTATGCTACAAATATACTACACAATAATTCATGTGACAGAACTAAAAATAAATTTAATTGATTTATGTGTTCAGGCTTTTTCAGTCTCTCAGTAATGCGTACAGAAAGGAACTAGACATTGTTAACCCTCCCTACAGCAACCGCATAATGACTACATGGGTGAGCTTGCACTTCCAGATGTCCCCGATTAGTTTCTTTGTTTTTTCAGTCATTGAGGGAGTGGTTGTTTACCTGGCAATGTCCAGCCAAGGCTATGACCTCTTTCTGGGCCATTTCATCATAGTGTGAAAGGGTCAGTGTTGTAGCCTCCCTTCTGAGTGCGGGATTGGTGGGAATGACACAAGCCAACACATGGCTTGACTTTCTATTCTTTTCATCTTGTGATTATCCAAGGTCATTCAACTGGGTACAACCAAAAAAAAGGAAAAGTAGAGTAAAAGTAAAACAACAACTGTACTAAACAAAGGAGCTTGGCTGTTCCTATTCGCTTTAAGAGGACTTAAAGACAACGCAAAGCCAACAATCATTCCTAGGCTGCCACTAGTCACTGTGCATCGGCCTGGTAGCATGCCGGGTGCCCACCCTCAAGTGTGGTCGCACACCTGCAAATTATAAGGGACAGGGAGAGAGACAATTAGATGTACAGATGTCCCTGGTTGAGTCTGAGCGTCTGTTACTCAGAAGCTGGGTGGGGCTGCTGCTGGGTCCTAAGCTCCGCCCCCAGTTGGAACCGCCACAATAGACAAGGATCCAGTTTTTCAAGTCCAGCCTCAGGTCTTTCTGCTTTCTGATGAGTTTGAGGGGATTACAGCGTTGCAAGCGAAATTGTAGTAAAAAGAGAGCAGCTATTTTTGCCAGTCTGTGACCCTCTGACACAACCTTTGATTAGAGGGTGCACAGGAGTTATCACATACACAGGGAACTTTATTCATGCACACAATAATCAGGTACATAGAGATGATTATGGAGATGTGCAAAGGAATGGTAGTTAAGATGATTGTGTTTCTATAATGATAAGAGTATTAAAGTAAACACAGATGCAGCTGTGTTGATCAAGGACATAACATTGCTTTCATCTCGGAGGGGGATTAGAACCGGAAACATTTTGCATACGAGTCAGATGCCCTAACCTGTAAGCCACCTTGCTATTGATTAGTTAATATGTCTAGGTGTTAAAGTAAGTCTAAGTGTAGATGTGGCTCGGTGTTCATTTGTTTAGGTGTTCATGTCAGTCTAGGTGTTCATGTGTTTGAGTGAGCCTGTGCGAGAGACTTAGTGAGGTAAACAAAATACTGTGTGTCTTAAAGAGTCATAGAGTGTCTGGCTTCCCAACGACTGGCAGCCAATCAGGACACACGTCGTACAGGTCAAAGAGAGTTTAAGCTGCTAGATTGCAGTACCCCTAGAATATGAGTCTGCAACTTTTTGGAAGAGCTACTTAAAGAAAATGGCACATTTTCTTCAACTAGGCACATTCTTTTCCTCTCAGTGCAACTTTTTTCCAGGACATTAGTGTGCAACAAAAAGTACTGATCTACATTCTTGTAAAAAAATAGTTTAAAAGGTTACTATTCAATAATTAAAAACTTTTGTCAGTTGTACTTTCAATGGCTTTTTTAAAATCTTGTAATAAAAAATGATTCACCGAAACAACCAGGGTACCTTTAAATTTAATTGTTTATCAGAGGCAAGATAAAGTAAAGCCTACATCCACACATAGGCACAATTAGCATTGTATTTTTAGAGTATTTTACACATTTTTTCAAGAATGAATCTGAACTTGATAATGAGGGAAACCACACGAAGACGGTGTAAAACAAAGGTTAATGATGGGGTTCTGAAATTCACCATGTATTTTTAACCATACTGTAGCAGACAAAAACAGTGGAGGGGTTGAATGTAGACAACACACTGATTCAGGTGACGCATGCTTCAAGACAAGCTAAGCAAAGGATAAGATTGCTTGTCTTGAGGTCAGGGGCGTGTCCAGAACATTTTGACTGTGTTGGCCAAGGTAGGACACAGACCCTGTTTAGGGGGGCCATAAGATTTCAAACCCTAATATAGTTTTTTCATTAGAATTGTCTTGATTCAACACATTAAAGGATTCAGCTTATAAATTGATGCTTTCCCTGTTCAAATGAAACAATTCCAAATGTATTGATAGGGTTTTGCATTCAAGGTCAGAACAGTATATCATTGTTCTGTATACTGTACCGTATCAGTTCACTTGAAAGAGTTATCACTACCAACTCAGCTATTTCAAGATTACTCAAGATGCAACATTCTACTTTCCACCCATCACAATTGTATGAAAGGAATGTTGCATTAAGCCAGTGGTACTCAAATCTTTCCTGGGAATACCCATCCATCTTAAAATGTTGTTATTGAAGCAGGTCTATTCCCGATCTGCACTAATGGCCAGATGTTACAATGTCCATTTCCCTACTGGTATGTATTGCTTACATCTCTTTGCAGGTCAGCTTGCCTTTTTTAGGTTCATCCTTAGAAATAATGATATTAGCATCAGCAAAGTATTTATTTATAAAAACTAATAATTCGTCTTATCTGCTCATAGGTTTTTAGGTTTCTAAGAGCAAGCTGAAATACAATCTGCAAATACATAAACGTCCGTGAACCAACCACATCATATATTGATTGATGACAAACTGCCTGGCTACCCGACCCTCTTAATCTAGCCAGAAAATATAATTTTCAGACTGAATTAGTTAGTGAACAGTGCTCAGGCAATCTAAAATACGCAATCGAAATACAAAAAATAGAAAAGTAATTGACCAGACATTCATCATATATAAATAGAGTACCAGTCAAAAGTTTGGACACATATACCCATTCAAATGATTGGGAAAGTGTGTCTACATTTGACTTGTGATGTATATACAGTGTTACATGGAATTATTTGTATTTTCTTAAAGAAAGTACATGTGCCTAAGACTTTTGCATATTGTAGGCTACTTGTCAAGAGAAGAACTTCAGACCCTGTTTGTATGTATGCACCATTCTCTTGAAAACAGGAAGTCATGGGTGAGTTCTGCCTTTGGGAATACTCAAGCCATGGATGATATTTGTACCAAGAGTCATTGAATGCCCTCTTCCTGTTACCTTGCATAGTTCCTTGAAATACCTTTAAATGTGGCTGCACTTGGCCCGATGCTCTGGATTGTGAAACGTCTGCAAATGATACAGGATATTATCAAGATTAGTAAAGTGCAAGCCAGGTTGTGCTTATAGGCTTTAGAACACCAGCAGGGAAAGTGCTTGTGTTGAGCGGAGTATAGAGAATGTTTTTGGTGATTTGTCTATTAGGTTTATTGTTTGTAATGTAGAATTGAATGTAAGAATTATCAAAAACAAGACATGGTCTGGATATGGCATTGGGTGATGTGAGATTGATTCCAGGTGTAAGAGGCTCCCTTTCACAGTTGCCACCTAACTGATGTGCCCTGGTAAAGGGATTCCGTTCTCACCGTCTGCATGTTGCTGGTCACTCCTGTGTACTCCTTCTAAAGACAAAAATGCAATCCGTTACTAGGACACCAGTAGGTGAACTTGAACATATTGTATTCAAGTTAGTGATAACACTTTTGAAAGGTGAGATGAAAACAACAAAAATGGGAAATGGTTAGTTATCATTCCTTTACCTACAAATTCCACAACAGTCTGTGCTGGAAAGATTGTATCATCTTGATGAACACTCCCAGATAAAGTGCCTTAAGACCAAAATGGAAACTGTTATGATGACAGCAATAGCTGTGCTTAGAGCTAAGACTTATATTTTGCTTAACTTAAACATATTAACTGTAGAACAGGTTGTGTGGAATGTGGTGTCATGGAATTTCTTGAACTGATGTATTCTTAATTCTACTAATGTATGAAGGAGTTACTGATTAAAGTACTGAGTCCCCATGTTTAGATAAGAAAAGGAATGTTGGTTGTGCTGTAACTGGGGGAAAGGGAGAATGAGGTGTTGAGGTAAATGTAAACCTTTTGTCAGGATGGGGGTAGATGCAGATCAATGAGTTTTAGGACAGGATAGAGGGAGACAACAGGTGGTAGGAAGGATAAGAAACAGCTCTTGAAAAAATTAAGAGACCACTGCACCTTGTTCTTTCCTTTCCAAAAAAGTCGAAAAGGAAGGTTTTGAGTGAGGAACAGAGGGGTTAAAATTAAAACACCACTGCAAATTGAATGCTTCTGTTCCTCACTCAAAACTTTCCTTTTCAACTTTTTTGTAGAATTTTTTTTTTTTTTCCAGAGCTGTATGTTGTTTTTATAGTACGACCATGTAGATTCTTACCCCCACCCATTCTTGTATATGTACTGAGGATTGTTCTGTGTTACTGCAGAGATGTCTCACAGGTTTATTTTGTAAGCAAAGGACAAGATTGCTTACAAAATACTACCAAACATACAGGGACGCACTGTGTGTCTAGAAGATGGCTGTACAGGAATCGTTCCAAATGCTACTTGAGAAAGGTATAATACTGACATCAGATCAGCTCTTACTTAGTTGCACAATAGCCAATGGGCCTGCACTACTGAGTTCATCTACTTGAGTAACAGCATATCAGATCACAGACTTTTTGGGGTGGCACCTGGGGTGGCCAATCAGAGGCCACCTCCTGGAGACGCCCTTGCTTGAGGTCCAGTACCTGGGGTGTATTTTGTACTAGAACCCTTGACAGAGGACTGATACAAGTGCATTGCTGAAATGGCATGCCTACACACTATTGAATACATTGTATAAGGTTTAGTGTACTTTTTAATGTGAATTTCTTCCATAGTATACTAAAATCAATGCTCATCTCTACTCTCTGCAGGGTAGAATCATAGGGGCCCTGCACAGCTTGGCCAGATTGAAATTCAGGCTATAGCAGTGGTGTTTCTAGAAAGTTATACATGGAGTACCAGAAGGGTGGCAAGTTGTAATTCAAGGATGGATTTTCATTCTATTGTTGGTTATGTTCACTGTATTTATACAAATCCAGCTACTGAAAACAGACAGTGTAATGTCTTGCTAATAACTATCATACAGTACATGTTCCAGTGGCGGAGCTTAGCTTTCTCTTCCATGGGTGTGAACCTTAGCCACGGAGGCCCCCCCTACCACCACCCCCAAACGCAAAAGTCTTGCTAACTGATTTCCCAACTAAACGATAGGCAGATAATATAAATATTTAATACTATTCTTCTAGAAAATGTACATACGTTTCACATACCATGATGAACAGCAGCTTGTTATTAGGCTACAACAAAACGTACCTGCAGTTACAAAACGTCTAGCTGCTAGCTGCTTTGGACCTGGATCATAACTGTAATCCCCTTTCGCTATAAGCTGCGATGCTGTTCCTGTCATTGTAACGTCAGATCTATCCATTTTCTCTTGCTTCCACTGCTCAACAACTTTATTGAAGACGCTTCTCAAGGGCACATATCATTATATTTAATTTTTATAATGTATTGCTTTTCTTGGGCACCCATCGCACCCATTATACCTCCGCCTCTGACACGTTCTACACTTTGATATTGACGTGTTCAAAGTTTGGTACGAGTCTTTCGAGTGTGCAAAATTTCTATGAGTGTTGGGAGTTGCCTAAGTATTATACATTGCTCAAAAAAAAATAAGGGGAACACTTAAATCACACACCAGGTCTTGATGAACAAAATATATATAATATCATGCGAGCTGTGTTAACTAAACTGATTTAAACTGAGTTAAACGATCCTTCAATTACATTTTCCATTCGGTGCCAACCTAGATCTACTGTACTTCACTGAATATAACTACAGTCCCTTACTATACCCTTCTGTATATTATCAATATACGTCACTGTGCTCTATTACGCCATATTGTACTATGCTGTTCAATGTTATGAAACATAGCCATCTATGATGAATTCAGATTGTCTGGTTCAGGCTGACCTGATGTGTACTTGTTTGGAATGGAGCTCATTAGAATAATCCCCAGCCAGCCTGCTTTGCTGGTGTTTGTTTTTATATTTACATTTAGGTCATTCAGCAAACTTAAACAGGGCAAATTCCAGTCAGTGTTTTCAACTAAGGTAAAGAACCACCAGCCAAGGGTCTTATTTCCAGATGAGCCCTGTGTAAACGATACAAAATCACTAATATCCACATTTAGAGCATCCCTATACTATTCATGTAACGAATACTCAGGTATACAGCATAGTAATCCAAGCGCGGAGCGTAACAGTTTATAATAAACGAGGTCAACCGGACAAAAACAGGAAATCCGGACGAAATGACACCAAGACCAAATCAGAAGGCTAGTAGGGTAGTCCAGAGGCCAGGCAGGAGGTTCGGAACACCAGGTATCCAGTCGATGGGCGAAGGTGCAGAGAGGCAGGCAAAACGGAGAGTCCAAAGCAGGCAGGGGGGACAGAATGGCTAACAGAGCAAAGGTACAGACAAGGATTAGGCAAAACCAGGAGAACCAAAACAAACAGGCAGAGGCGATACACAGCGGAAACTGAGTAACTTTAACAGGCTTGGTAGTACACGCACAATATAATACCTCACAAAGAGTGACTGGTTGGGGAGAGCTATATAGGGACTGGGGATAGGAAACAGGTGATCAGAATTCGGGTGATTGGGATCTCGAGGTAGAGTGATGTTCAGGAGAGGCCGGTTGGGAGAGTGTGTGTGAATGTTGTGCAGAGCTGAGGGAATGTGTGCAAGCTGCTGGATGGCATGATTGTCTCGGAATGGGATGCGGACTGCGGCTGGACCTTACAATTTACATATGAAATACATTGAAATATGCAAAAGTAACATTATAAATGTCTTTATAATTCATCATCCAAAAAAATAACATGCATTTTGCTTTGTTTCAATTTTGATGGCATGTTGATGGCTCTGTTGCATATTATGTAATGTTGAATTATAAAATAAACAGCCTATGACTATCAAAATTCTTTATTTCGAAGTTAGATGTACAATGTATATTGGAGCATGTATAATGCATTACTTGAGAAAGTGGGGAAAGATAGAAGAGAGAGGTTATTGAGAGAGCCAAGCATTTGTTATTTTAGTTTTACACTTGAAATTTTGAATTTAAAATTAAACAACTACTATGATTAAACCTTTTATGAGGTGTATTTGGGTATACATATGGTTTCACCACATGGTTTCACCTTGGCCAAGACAAATGGGGGAAAAAAACAAGAAAACTCATAGATTCATATCAGCATTCACAAAATACCAGGAGCTAACATTTGGTCTCGCTCTTTGTTTGATCGGTTTCGCCATCCAGCCAACATTTTTACAACATTACCAATAAATATGGTAGATAACATGTACAGTGCAATAATACATTCATAGGAAACAGGAAATCCAAACAACTATTTAAACAAAACAATAACCCTAATTTCAACCTTTTTTTAATACACCCTTATGCTTATCTATCATCATATATACAACCGCATGGTAGGGTTTCTACTGCGTAAATTGTCCAGCTGTGTCCCACTCTTTGAGAAAGGCAAATGTTCTGATCGTACTCCTGAAGGAACAGCCATCCTAAATTGCTCAAGAAAATGATCACATTCCACAACAAGATGAGCTCACACATACAAACACATATCAACACAATCTACAGGAAGAGCCCTTTACAGACATTATATTTTGCTATATTTTAAATATGCTAGTCTGTTTGGGCTTATAAATATGTATAACAGTGTTTTGTTATTCGTTTTGTTTTCTCTTTACTGTGGAGCCCAACAAGAGTAGCTGCCTCTTCAGCAAGAGCTAATGGAAATCTAAATACATAAATAACACTATTTATAAAATGCATAAACAACAATAACGAATGACAACAACTTGGCTACATACATGAAAGAATACAAGAACGAAGTCGAGTTTAGGATTATGTAAATATACAGTGTGTGGGGGGGGGTACAGTGACTAGTCAACAGGATAGTTAACAAACAGTTGCAGCAGCGTACGTAAGGAGTGTAACAGTGTATGTATGTATATATATGTATGTATGTACATCTTGTCTGTGAATAAGTGTGTGGGTAAAGGCCGGTGTGTACACATGAAGTCAGTACCACAGAGTTAAAAACAAATTCTATGGTTGTGGCTAGATGTCTCGCCTTTATCCCTGATGGTTAAAACAAGCTCAACATCAATTGATGTCTATACTGCAGTGGAGATACAGGGCAGATGCTAGGGAGGACACTGGGTTAAAGTCAATCAGAGACCACAAGAACTGGCCAGGACAGCAAAATGACTCTAACTGACCTTGAAGAGCCTGGAGCAAACCATGCACTCACTTGATCAGTGTAGCTAGAGAAAATATAAAGTATTAAATACTGATAGAAATATTTGAGGAGTCCTATATTCTTTTCTATTCATGTAGAGTGCGGACGTACCCAGAGGGACAGACCATGCAAACTTATCACAATCGGTGGATTTGAGCAGCGAGTTCTTGCCAAGGTCACAAAAAGAAAATTGCTTTGGTAATCCCTTGGCTGGCACAGTGTGTGGACGGGGCAGAATGGGCGTGCTGTGTTCCTATGCAAAGAAAATGAAACAAAAAGCATTGCCTTCCTCTGTGCTTCATGAAATGCTGTTTTAATCTGTCTTTGGGACCAGGGACAGATTGTTGTCTAGTTCAGAAACTATATAAGTGTTAGTGACTGGTATCATGTACAGAAAATGTTTGAAATGAAATTATATGGTATTAATGGTAATTACCTTAAGTTAATTAAAGTTGTGTGAGTTGTTAAACCGAAGTGAAACCTGCCAATGAGCTATTATAATTTTATAGAAAGCTAAAGTAATTAGGCCAGTACGCCTACTGTGGTGTATTGAACTTTATTGAAGAAACTGAATTGAAAATAAATGTCATAGATTTTTCATTATGATAACAACATATTGAAAGAGGTTAGGTTTGATTATTAGAATGTACTGTAGTGCAGCAATCCATACAATTTCCAATATATGCATTAAGTAAGTGAAGTAAGTAAATCCATATAATTTCATTAACTATTTTTCCAGGAGATCAGCATTGATGTGGGCACAATTCGGCGTAATAATTAACTGCAATGGAAAGTTAAATAAGTCATTGCAATCGACACTTCTGACAGGCTGCAAGTCAAGATGTTTTATTTCAGTTGTACTTATAATTGTCCATTTATCTAAATCATGTTTTGATTTCATTATTTATATACAGGAGTCTGTGAAGCAGGCAATGACAGTTTCCTGTTTAGTTTTTTAGTATGTAGCTGGTTTGGCTCAGTAACAGTATGGGTATATACACATAAATATATACACTTTATTTTGAACTTTATAAAAATCTTCATAAAATCCAATCTCAAAGTTAGCTTTAAAAACAATACTATGACTACTAGGGACAAGGGAGCAATTTGTCTCTCCCTGGTATGCCCGGCAGAATGTGCCTCTTTCCAAGAATTCTAAATAGACAGTCCCCATATATTTAATCATTCTTGTTTTTTCATAACAGAAATAAGCACATTTTACTTAACAATGTAATCGTTTAGCGAGGAAAATGTGGGTGATGGGTGTTTGTCATGGAGTGATATTCTTAAGTTGCGCATTAAAAACTTGAATTTAAATTATGACAAAATACAGTCATCTTCTCATGTGTAATGTCTTGAGAAGGTTGCTTATTAATTAACATGTTATGAATTATATGCAGCATACAGAGTATTGACTCTGCTATTAGTATATGATCTAACACTTAAATAAAAAAGGTCTGAATGTGGGTGGAATTTGTCTTAGCAAAGCTCCAAAGACATTTGTCTCACTTTCGACTAAGGCCTGTTTTATTTGTATTTTGTTTTACTTACTGATTGTAGCAAAGCCCAGACACTTCTATGGGTAACCTTGAAGATTCTTATCCTCTTAAGCCGAAGTCAACACCTTCTACATAAATATATTAACTTGTTTCACTCTTTAACAGAAAACAGAAGGACGAGCATACCCCATTCACATCGGCAGGGCTTAAGTGTTGTGAGTCGAGAGCTTCCTCGGAGTACACATTACTGGTAAAATAATATGGTCTACACCAACACAAATGGTGTCATCACTGGGGCACTTTAGTATGTCTTCAGAAGGATGATTATATTTGGTATGGGCCCGCTCTACACCTGTTCCATTGAGAGTATTTTCATTGGCTTAAACCCCCTGCTTGGTAAGGCAACTGGACAGCCCTATATCGACAAGGCACTTCAAAGGGAGCTGTGAAGACTGAATGGGAGAGTTCATCAGTTCACCAGGGCTGAGCACCCCTTACCATCCAGGACCTCTACAGTAGGCAGAAGCAGGCTCTAAAATAATCATAGTTCAGACACCAAAGTCAAGACTGTTCTCTGCCGGATGGCAACGTACACTGCCTGTGTCTGTAAAGACACAGGGGGTGTATGTTGAATCTGCTGCTAGCCCCCCCCCCCTCCCGTGCTGTTTTCCGGAGAAACTCTCATTATCACAAAACTAAGATGGCTCCTGCATTAGCTTTCACATATTCAGAGCAAAACTCAATTTCTTTCTTAAAATACATTGTGTGTGTAAATCAGAACCCTACAATAGACATCAAGCTAGATGTCGTTGACTTTGCTGAGGCAGTATCATCTTGGAAGTTGTTTTTGGCAGTCAGTTTTACTAGCCTGATGACATTTTTTGTGCAACATGCTGTTTAAGGCTAGTAATATATCAAGCTATATAGTCAACAATGTTTTGCTACAGTAGTTAGCTATAATTTATTACAAGGAAAGATGCGTGTATATTAAACTACCACTTTTATTTGATCCGCCATGAGCAAGCAGACATTTTCTACCCCTAAACCATCTATATTAGCATCATTTCAATGCATTTTTTTTTGTTAAATGCATTCACACCTACACCCCCCCGCACACCCACGATCAAACCAGAAACTATCCCCAGAAAAATATATAAGGCTGCGAAACCGTGGTATGCCAGATTCCAGGGGGGAACATACAGGTGCATCTCAAAAAATGTGAATATTGTGGAAAAGTTCATTTTCTTCCATAATTCAAATCAAAAAGTGACACCTTCATATATTCTAGATTCATTACACAAAGTGAAATATGTCCAGCCCTTTTTGTTTCAACCTTGATGATTACGGCTTACAGCTCATGTAAATTAAAAACCCAGTATCTCAGAATATTGTCGACCTGAGAAGAGCTCTAATCAGCTAATTAAATCCCTGAGTCTTCAGTACGCAACCACAATCATGGGGAAGACTGCTGACTTGTCAGTTGTCCAGAAGACAATCATTGACACCCTCCATGAGGAGGGTAAGCCACAGAAGGTCATTGCTGAAAGTGCTGGCTGTTCGCAGAGTGCTGTATCAAAGCACATTCATGGAAAATTGACTGGAAGGGAAGGGAAGGGTCTGGTAGGAAAAGGTGTACAAGTAACAGGGATGACCACAGCCTTGAGAGGATTGTCAAGCAAAGCGATTCAAGAACTTGGGGGAGCTTCACAAGGAGTGGTTGAGGCTGGAATCAGTGCATCAAGGACCACCACGCGCAGACATGTCCAGGAAATGGGATACAAGTGTCGCATTCCTAGTGTCAAGCCACTCCTGAACCAGAGACAACGTCAGAAGCATCTTACCTGGACGAAGGAGAAAAAGAACTGGACCGTTGCTCATTGTTCCAAAGTCCTCTCTTCAGATGAAAGTAAGTTTTGCATTTCATTTGGAAATCAAGGTCCCAAAGTCTGGAGGAAGAGTGGAGAGGTACAGAATCCAAGTTGCTTGAAGTCCAGTGTGAGGTTTCCACAGTCAATGATGATTTGGGCTGCCATGTCATCTGCTGATGTTGGTCCACTGTGTTTTATCAAGTCCAGAGTCAATGCAGCCATCCACTAGGAGATTTTAGAGCACTTCATGCTTCTCTCTGCAGACTAGCTTTATGGAGATGCTGATTTTCTTTTCCAGCAGGACTTGGCACCTGCCCACAGTGCCAAAACGACTGGTAACTGGTTTGCTGCCCATGTTATTACTGTGCTTGATTGGCCAGCCAACTCGCCTGACCTGTGGAAAATGAGATACACCAGACCCAACAACACAGACGAGCTGAAGGTCGCTATCAAAGCAACCTGGGCTTCCATAACACCTCAGCAGTGCCACAGGCTGATTGCCTCCATGCCACTCCCAGTAATTCGTGCAAAATGAGCCTCGATTAAGTATTGAGTGCATAAATTAACATACTTAGGAAACCATTGCAGGTGATTTGAGTTAATTAGCTGATTAGAGCTCTTCTCAGTCAATTTCTGTACTATAAATTTGTTATTCTAATATTTTGAGAATCTGGAATTTTGATTTCCATGAGCTGTAAGCCGTAGTCATCAAGATCAAAACAAAAAAGGCTTGAAATTTTTCACTTTGTGTAATGAATCTAGAATATATGAATGTGTCACTTTTTGATTTGAATTACAGAAAAAAAAATATTTTTCTACGATATTCTAATCTTTTGAGATGCCCCGAAGTCTGTAAGTCTGCATAGAAAAGCCTATACCTTGGTTCCTTAGGCCATCACAGGCCTGCAGAGCATAGTTCCTCCTCATTAATATACAGCTCTGGAAAAAATTAAGAGACCACTGCACCTTTTTCTTTCCTTTCCAAAAAAGTCAAAAAGGAAGGTTTTGAGTGAGGAACAGAAGGGTTAAAATTAAGAGACCACTGCAAATTGAACACTTCTGTTCCTCACTCAAAACTTTCCTTTTCAACTTTTTTGGAAAGGAAAGAAAAAGGTGCAGTGGTCTCTTAATTTTTTCCGGAGCTGTATATTTCATTATATTCATTTTCATTCATCACACAGTACTTGTGTGTGTGCATATCTATGTACGGTGTGATGTTGCCAGATGCACTGCTGCTGTGTCTGTATTTGTTTATCCCAGTTTCAAAGGTTGGATCTTACCCGTGTTTGGCTAACTAGCCCTCTTCATTGGCCACATTCCCAGCCTTGTGTAAAGGAACCGTAGAAGGCGGTACCGTCTTCACAATTAAACATGTTGGACAATCTAGTAGCAAACACCATCTTTCCTCTCTTGACACCTTAGGGATACCTCTTCCACAATTGTGTAATTTGATGAAAGTTCCCCCTCCAGTGACCACCCCAGACCACAATGCTATGGCCAGAAACCATGTAAATATATACAACCCCGTTTCCAAAAAAGTTGGGACGCTGCGTAAAATGGAAATAAAAACAGAATGCTGTGATGTGCATATCATTTACCCCTGTCTTAAATTACTGTAATGAAATTGTAATCAAGTAGAAGTACTGGTGTAAAAAACGACTCAAGTAAAAGTAAAAAGTAGCACATTTACAAAGTACTCTAAAAGTTACTAAGTTACTTCTAAAGTAATTTGCTATTTAAATTTTCATGGTTATTTGTATTCTTCTTTTACAAGTTCATGTGAAAAGGGTGTGGCAATTGAATGCAAGCTTCAAAAAGTAATATAAAAAAAATGCTTTTCTAAATACTACTCTACAGGTGCTGGTCATATAATTAGAATATCATCAAAAAGTTGATTTATTTCAGTAATTCCATTCAAAAAGTGAAACTTGGATATTATATTCATTCATTACACACAGACTGATATATTTCAAATGTTTATTTCATTAAATTGTGATGATTAAAACTGACAACTAATGAAAATCCCAAATTCAGTATCTCCGAAAATTAG
>JACXGI010000501.1:0-14748 GCA_016801175.1 Esox masquinongy
ATTTTCGGAGATACTGAATTTGGGATTTTCATTAGTTGTCAGTTTTAATCATCACAATTAAATGAAATAAACATTTGAAATATATCAGTCTGTGTGTAATGAATGAATATAATATCCAAGTTTCGCTTTTTGAATGGAATTACTGAAATAAATCAACTTTTTGATGATATTCTAATTATATGACCAGCACCTGTATGTTTCCTGTCAAATAATTGTATTTCAGTTTAAATAATTACAGTTAAAGAAAAGGAAGAGATTCTCGTGTGTAGACCTATAACATGGAATCAAACACAGCAACATAGCAATCCATGAATAGGATTATAGTGGACAATATTCCTCCGATTTGAATGTTTTATTCTGGCCATATAAGCACAGGCGCAGGCTTGAATAACAGCAGTTTCAGGTGGGTGTCGACCTTCTCACAGATGCCTCCTGGTGGCCATTCTAATTTTATGTTTTTGTCCATGTCGCAAGGCACGGCAACTTGCCGCAGTATACCGCGGTATAACGAGGCATACCGCGGCATGCCTCGTCGCGGACTGCCCCCTTGGCGCTGGAATTAAATGAGCGACATCTGTATATGAGACCCAATTAGAAAAATGTTCAATGTGAGGAGATGGACCAATGTATCAAGACCCTACGTCACATGGGTGGGCGTGGTGAGGTTTTAAAGTTGGCCCCTTTGCAGGCTTGTGACAGCGCCACCTTGAGGCCGATTTGCATGGGACTCCATTAGAAGTTGTGGCCTTTGGGCCTTTACTGCCATGCAAATCTGGGCCGTTTTGTGCCTTTTTATCTCCTGGCAATTTGCAAAAAAGTCCTTAAAATGGCAGGAGTACAATAATAATGAACTGGTACAAAAACAATAGTATTTCACCAGTGAACTGCTGAAACCCTAATAATAATAACGAACCGAGACAAACAGAATAGGGTTTCACCAGTGAACTGCGGAAACCCTAATAATAATTAACCGGAACAAATCCTGAAACCCTAATGAACAGAATAGTTTGTGTCTGGTGCAGTCCTTACTTGTCCAACGTAGACCAGCAGTCTGGCATTGAGAGGGCTCTCGTCAGTGCTCAGCCAAAACTCAGAGTTATCATCTGATGACACCGAAAACTGGAAATCACCTTGGAAAGAGGAACAAGATCAAAATGGTTATGGTGCGTGTTTGTGATTTCATGATTACGCATTTGTGTGTGCATGCTGTGGCTGCGTGTCTGTACAGATATACAAGTGCAAAGGCATGCTTCTGCTTTTTAGTTGAAGCTCAGAGGTCAAGACAGCAAGGAAGATGTGTAATGTCAAGATAAAAGCGCATCCTACTAAATTGATAGTGTAAACCCAGTAGTATTCCTTAATCTAAAATCAATGGAAATAAGATACCATCATTTACTTACCGAGTGTTCTTAGTTGTATTCTATTCTTTTTAAAGTTTGCTTTTATTAATTTTAGAAAGTATCGGATTATCAGATAATTATTTCATGATTTCAAAGTTTTTTAATATGTATTTAAAACCCATCACAATAACCGTATTAATTTAAGTTGTTCCTCTACCCGCCGCTCCCCTAAATTGGGATAACTCATTGACCTACATCAAAACCTATCATAAAACGATACATTTTCTTTCTTTCTTTCTTGTTCTTTGTTTTGTTTTGTATTATTCATTCAATATGATTTTAATTTCTCTATGGATACACTTTCTGACATTTATCATTCTTTATCTAATGCTTCATTGAACAATCTCAAGGAAATATTATTTTTGTGTTGAGACCCTAAGCCACACATCCCTCAACTGTACAATGGTTTCTCAAAAAGGCACTAAACCTCATCAAATGCATTTTATCTGCTGAAATTGCCCCTGAAATAAAACCCCTTTACCTAAGAACACAATTATTTTTCTTGGAGAATGTCTCTCATCAACAATTTTCAGCTCCAATTGCACCCAGATATTATTAAACCCTGGAAAGAAGCTACAAGTGGAGAGAGGGACTAATGATCATGAATCATTCACAATTTATATAAGTCCATCCAAGGCACATGTTTTTGACTGGTGGCAGACAGACTAGTTCAGTCCACTTTCTTTGGAGTAATTGCCTCTTCCAGTTTTGTGGTACTTTTGTATTGTGCATACATTTCAATATGCGTATGTTTACTACCAGTGCTTCATAATATCCCTGCACTTATTACTATGTAATTTATATTTTTTAAAAATCCATGGTATTACTATCTTGCTTCATTTAGAAACACAGTTACATTTTTAATCCACAGAAGGTTTTGGAAATATTTGGAAAAGAAAACTCGGCGTCGGTAGGGCCATATATAAAAATGTAAAATGGAATATCAGTAAATAATTGATCAGTGTAATTTTTGTGTAGATGGACAGGTGTTTCCATTTTCAAAATATAATTTATTTGAAGTCCAGGTACATAAACAGAACCTTGAAGTATCATTTTGTCAACATTTGCTATAAACGCTATACCTGGTTTCTCTGCATTCTCATAATGCCACCCTGGATCTTGCTTCATTAGGGATCCGATCCCCATTCTGTGCCTGACAGTTTGCCATTTCTATGTGAGTAATTAAAACATTCTACAACCCTGTTTCCAAAAAAGTTGAGACACTGCGTAAAATGCAAATAAAAACAGAATGCAATCGTGTGCAATTCAATTAGCCCTATATTTAATTGAAAATAATACAAAGACAGCATATCAAATGTTGAAACTGAGAAATGTTATTGTTTTTGGAAAAATACATGCCCATTTTGAATGTAATGCAACACGTTTCAAAAAAGTTGGGACAGGGGAATGTGTTGCATCACCTCTTCTTTTAACAATACTCATTTAGGAAATGATGTTTGGGAACTGAGGAGACCAATTACTGTAGACAATGTTAAGCTTAATTTACAAACCAAATTGCTTTCAGCTGTGTTTGCAAAAAAAAAATTCTAGTACCAAATTAAAAATTAAGCATTATTACTCAGGATAAGAAGTTGGAGTGATGGCTGCTGGAAATGGGGCTTGTCTGGATTTGATCAAAAATGCATTTTTCAAATAGTGATGGTGCTGTTTTTTACATCAGTAATGTCCTGACTATACTTTGTGATCAGTTGAATGCCACTTTGGTGAATACAAGTACCAATTTCCTTTCGAAACAGCAAAATCATTGGCTGCCAATGTATATAAAACTATTTAACAGGGTAGCAAGAAGAATTTTATCTATATTAATACAAATCAAATAAATGTTAGGACACATTACTAAAAACAGTATTGTGACTAAAGGTCAAATTCTAAGTGAAAATTCTTCCTTGCAGGTTCCCACACGGCAAAGTACCTTTACGCAATACTTTACGCAATACTAACCTCACAGCACTGCACCAATAGTAAGGCTAAAAACAAATAAAACATTTTAAGTAATGGACAACAAAATAACTACACCCTAATAAAGATATTAAAAATTAAAAACTATATTAAGTGGAGAGTCTGGTAGCAGCAACTGAGACTTGAGTGTGTGTGTGTGTGTGTGTGTGTGTGTGTGTGCACAAAATCAGTCCAGTTCAAGTGTCCTTCGCTGGTCAGTTAATTTGATCAGGAAACCACATCCACATCAGACATCGTGTCCTCAATTGCCTCATAAACCACAGCGTCTCCTCTCTTTAAATGTTCTGAGCAATCAGGTGTACAGGGTAGGGCTGTGTTGGTCGTGGACGAGTGGAACAGCGGACTCTTCTCTCCATAAGAGCGGTTGGCTCTCCTTCTTTCATCAGCTGATTTGATCAGGTACTCAAACTCAGCAGAGCGCCAGCTCGGAGAGGAAACCAAAAATCCACCGGGGTCAGTCTCCATATCAGATATCATGTTCTCAGTTGCCCCGGCAAATTGCAGCTTCTCTTCAGCCGAGAGTTCTTTCAGCCAACTAGCCAAAGCCTGTGAAAGTACAGCAGACAATAAATTGACAATGTTAAAAGAGTACAATGTCAAAGTGTAACCAGAAAAGCCTAGTTCAGCTGGCCTGCGATTGAAAGCAATGAATGTTGTTGCCCTCACTGGATTCAAACCTGGGTCTTCCACATGAGAAGCTGTGTCTTTAACCACCACACCACAGAGCTACACATTTGCTGAGTGTCTGTGTAGCGTCTCAACATCAGATAATTTTGTTACGCATTAACATCACGCATAGTTTGAGTATTTCGCTAGAAACTATTAAGCATTGTGTTAAACTGACTAACATTTCTTATTATGTTTACCTCCACCACAAATAGCATCTATGAACTGTATTGCACTTGCCACTGGTCGTTTTAACAGCTTACTAGCCAGTAAAAGGCTTACTAGTATCTACTAACTTACTACTTGGAATAGTCATAACAATTGAGCAATTGTTAGCGAGACTGAAGATGAACTTTACACTGTCAAAGCTATTTCATTTCATGGCACAACAACGGTCGTTTTTCTTTCATTCGTGAATGACATTGATACAATAACTATCAATATAGGTGACAATAGCTGAAACTACAACTGAAAAGACGAGAATCGTGGAAACCCCTACTCTTTTACTGCCCAAGGGGTTGTGATCTAGCCCATATTACCCCAAAAAGCATGCACGGATATGTACTTCAAAAATCCACCAGAAATAGTCGCAATATAACCGCAAACAGTTTTATTTTAGGCTTACTTTAACGTAGCTACTGAAGATTGTAGCCAGCAAAGTTTTTGTCTATCCTCAACTAATCCTAATACATAATTTGTTCTGACACTGACGAAGCTCGAACACGGGACCTCTGGCATGCTAGTCCCCGTCACTAACCACTACGCTGTTTAACAAGGGTCGGTTGATCAGTTAGTCAATAGGAGACATCCGCTCTTCTTGGCCGGCTCCGCTTACGCGGTCCAGCGTAAATCTAGAGCTGTCCGAACATTACAACAAGTCATACTCTTCACATTAAAGGAAGCTAACTGTGATAAATTCAAATACATATTAAAATGGATATACACCCATTTTTAGATGTGGCCTTATTTTATTACATTTTGTAAGAAAAATTAGTCATCACTTCCAATCAAATATAAAACAAAGGTTCTCAAAACGTGTTTTTTTTCTTTCTACACATTTATAAACAAACCTGTCGCTGGCGGCACCGTCCCCGCTGTTTGATGTCTCTCTTTGCTGCTCTGTCCAGGTTGTCCAACAAACAATGTTTCTCCCTTTCTGTCCAGTATCGGCTTGCAGCTGCATCTGAGAAGTCAAGTGTGGTGTTTTAGCAATTATAATATTTTTTATAATCCAACAATGTTAGAATTTGCAGTCAGGCTATTTCTTATTTTCAAAGTCAGTCCTGCTCCATTCTTCATAAATATATTTTAGACTAATCTGATTTACCACTAATCCCAGCACACCAGTGTTGTGTGGACTATTCTACCTGCGATATGAAAGACAAAACATTCTTTTTCAGTACAGTATTGGAGCCATCTATCTACATTTTTAACCAATGCAGTAAAGCAATAAATGATTTAACCAATGCCCCTTCTATGCTTAACAAATAAATGTGTCTATAGATAAATGGTAATTAACAAGTTATTAACCAAGATAAACACAATAACAAGGTGTTATCCAATTTATATAACTAGGTACAGTGTTTAATGAACAGTGTTATTACCGCCAAAATATGCCTTCCCCAATGCCCACAAACCAGACAACCCAACCCTAATCTTGTTTAATACATTTGCATGATAAATGTTCTATTTCATGCAGCCACCAAAAACTTACTTACTTGTTTTGACTATTTTAAGATGTATTTTTTTTAAAGTAATATAAATTCACATTCACCTTTCATGCGGCCTATACTTTTCATCCTCGTCAGCAGTAGTGTAGGTCCCTGACAGAACGTTATGAAAATAGGGAAAATCTTGATAAAAAAAAAAAGATTACAATTCTAATAATATTACAAATCTAACATAGGTACTGCGTAGTTAAACGTTCAACTTACAGATAATATACAGTTGTGCTCATAAGTTTGCATATCCTGGCAGAAATTGTGAAATGTTGGCATTGATTTTGAAAATATCACTGATCATGCAAAAAAACTGTCTTTTATTGAAGGATAGTGATCAAATGAAGCCATTTATTATCACATAGTTGTTAGACTCCTTTTTACATCATAATGATAACAGAAATCACCCAAACGGACCGGATGAAAGGTTACATACCCTTGAATGTTTGGCCTTGTTACTATCACACAAGGTGACACACACAGGTGAAAATGGCAATTAAAGGTGAATTTCCCACACCTGTGGCTTTTTAAAATGCAATTAGTTTCTGTGTAAAAATAGTCAGTGAGTTTGTTAGCTCTCACATGGATGCATTGAGCAGGCTAGATACTGAGCCATGGGGAGCAGAAAAGAACTGTCAAAAGACCTGCGTAACAAAGTAATGGAACTTTATAAAGATGGAAAAGGATATAAAAAGATATCAAAAGCCTTGGAAATGCCAGTCAGTACTGTTCAATCACTTATTAAGAAGTGGAACATTCGGGGATCTCTTGATACCAAGCAAAGGTCAGGTAAACCATGAAAAATTTCAGACAAAACTGCCAGAAGAATTGTCTGGGATAAAAAAAAAACACAGGTAACCTCAGAAGATATACAGGCTGCTCTGGAAAAAGACGGTGTGGTTGTTTCAAGGAGCACAATACGACGATACTTGAACAAAAATGTGCTGCATGGTCGAGTTGCCAGAAAGAAGCCTTTACTGCGCCAATGCCAAGGCCGGTTGTAACATGCACTATATTTGGAGAGGGGTCAACAAGGCCTATAGTGAAAAGATTACCATCCCCACTGTGAAGCATGGTGGTAGCTCACTGATAATTTGGGGGTCTGTGAGCTCAAACGGCACAGGGAATCTTGTGAAAATTGATGACAAGATGAATGCAGCATGTTATCAGAAAATACTGACAGACACTTTGCATTCTTCTGCACGAAAGCTGCGCATGGGACGCTCTTGGACTTTCCAGCACGACAATGACCCTAAGCACAAGGCCAAGTTGACCCTCCAGTGGTTACAGCAGAAAAAGGTGAAGGTTCTGGAGTGGTCATCACAGTCTCCTGACCTTAATATCATTGAACCACTCTGGGGAGATCTCAAACGTGCGGTTCATGCAAGATGACCACAGACTTGGCATTACCTGGAGGCATTTTGCCAAGACAAATGGGCAGCTATACCACCTGCAAGAATTTGGGGCCTCATAGACAACTATTACAAAAGACTGCATGCTGTCATTTATGCTAAAGGGGGAAATACACAGTATTAAGAACTAAGGGTATGCAGACTTTTGAACAAGGGTCAGTTCATTTTTTTCTTTGTTGCCGTTTTGTTTTATGATTGTGTCATTCTGTTATAACCTACAGTTGAATATGAATCCCATAAGAAATAAAAGACGTGTTTTGCCTGCTCACTCATGTTTTCTTTAAAAATGGTACATATGTTACCAATTCTCCAAGGGTATGTAAACTTTTGAGCACAACTGTAGCTACAATGCGCTTAATATTGCGTACTGTATGTAACTACTCTACCTAGCTAGCTAGTTAACTGTAACACAAAACAACGTGCTACTGAATGTACTGCTAGCTAATGTACAGTAAGCGCTTAGTCGACTCTTACCTTGATTTGTAGTAACAAAATTACTTGGACTGCCTGGAACTGTTGTCGCGTTTTCAGCAGCCATTTCCATGGCTTGGCGAGTTGAATAGAAATTGCTGGAATGCATTCTTGACGCGATACTGAAATGTTAGATTTTGATTAAAAACAAGCACTAGTAAAACCCATTTACAATTGCGAAGTGAAACGTTCTTGTGAGTTTAAAAAAGATGCGGGGTTGTAGTAAATTCCAATCCTCTTAATTTCATTGGTCATTGATAATTATCACGCCCTCACTCTTCCCCAGACTGGGTTATTTAGTTTTCCATCACTACGCCCTCCTACTGATGTCCCTCTTTCAGCGATAGTCATATTCTACATAGAAAACGTTCTGTCGGAAAACAGGGTGTGTGATCTCCACTTTGGTATTTATTTAACGCCTTAAACGTAATTTGCTCCAACAGACTTGAGTCTAGTCAAATGACGGACTTAAGTCAAGTTGCTATAATGTCAAAGCGCAAGGCAGATGATCACCAACACAGGACTTGGCCAACGCAGCAGTGTGCACAAAGTGCAAGGAGGTTTGTGGCCACAAACTAAGACAAAAGCAGAGAGGAAATCAATAGACTGAAACTGGGGCCAGATTCTCAGAGCTTTTTAAAAGAGTGAGAATAACCATCTGACCAGTGTTTCATTTGCAATTACTTCGGGTATTATTTGCCTTCCCCTAAAAACGTATTATTATTCCCACTCAGGTATTATTATTCCCACTCGGGGCTTTTACCCAAAAGGCATATATGTAGTTAAAGGTGGTTATTACAATGATTTTAATTTCATGTCCTAATCAATCAACCAATTCTTAATTGGGAACAACAGTCAGATAATCACCCTATTCAAGTCTTCCAAAAACAAAAAATAATTTTGTCTTAACCCTATAACCTATAATTTGTGTTTAAAATTTCCTATTTGAAATAGAGTGAGAATAACCATCTGACCAGTGTTTCATTTGCAATTACTTCGGGTATTATATGCCTCCCCCTAAAAAGCTGTTTGTCATATCAAATGAAGATAGAAGGGATCTGTATAGGGTTTTCACATTATTATATCGAAACAAGGATCTTGCCATTGTTCAGCTGACTTTGTTTCTTGAACTTTGCAATATAACATCAAACTTCTTGTGAATCTGAATTCCCAACCAACCTTTTTTATAAAGGCCTTTATTAGTGACTCCTTTGTTATTTTTATTTTTCTTTGCCTGATTTTTTATTGTTTACAAGTATGTGGCTGTTTACCATTCACTTCAAATAAAAGTTTAATTAAAATTTGATTAGATAATGGATCATCTTTTAATGAGGGGATATATACAGCTCCGGAAAAAATTAAGAGACCACTGCACCTTTTTCATTCCTTTCCAAAACAGTTGAAAAGGAAGGTTTTGAGTGAGGAACAGAAGCGTTCAATTTGCAGTGGTCTCTTAATTTTAACCCTTCTGTTCTTCACTCAAAACCTTCCTTTTCAACTTTTTTGGAAAGGAAAGAAAAAGGTGCAGTGGTCTCTTAATTTTTTCCACAGCTGTATATGACAGTCACTATATGCATGTATATAATCAGTCATATACGCATATAGGCTGCATAACTCTCAAGCTTCCCACTCGGGGCATTTACCCAAAAGGCATATATGTAGTTAAAGGTGGTTATTACAATGATTTTAATTTCATGTCCTAATCAATCAACCTATTCTTAATTGGGAACAACAGTCAAATAATCACCCTATTCAAACTATTCAAAGTCTTCCAAAAACAAAAAATCATTTTGTCTTAACTCTATAACCTATAATTTGTGTTTAAAATTTCCTATTTGAAAAGGACTAAAAAATAGCCTACAAAATAACGTAATGTAAAAAAAATATTATTTTGGAACTTTTGTTGTGCTTTAAAAACTATTTCAAAACCATGTAATGTAGTAAATAAATTTCAATGTGTTAAAATGGATGCAATTATTGTATTTAAATTATATTATATACAAGTATACAGCATTTTAAAATAACTAGGTCCAATTTCACTCACTGAAATATTTTTATACTACTTTTTGTCTAAAAGTACAACACTTTAAGTATACTGCTTTTTTACTTTAAGTTGCCTGCTGAGTGTAACTGTTGAAATTAGAATGAGGACAAAAGGCAAGTGTTAGGAGCTTATTTGCATGTGCAAAGATTGAGGAGTTTCCAGAAATGTTAAGAGCTGACTTCTTATGCCTGGTTAAAATCTTTTTATATCGCAACTTCTCTGTACTGGCCTTTTACTTGTCATCATTACAAAGATTTTTACTTGTATTGACACACTCTGTTACAGGCCTTTTCAGGCAGTATAATGGTGCTTTCAAAGATGCGCAAGTACCTCATGCCATGTGCACTAATGCACCCCCATACCATCACGGATGCTGGTAACAAGCCGGATGATCCCTCTCCTCTTTAGCCTGGAGGACGCGGTGTCCATGATTCCCAAAAAGAATTTCAAATTTTGATTCGTCAGACCACAGGGAAGTTCTCCACTTTGCCTCAATCCATCTTAAATGAGCTTGGGCACAGAGAAGGTCGCAGCATTTCTGGATCTTGTCTATATATGGTATATTCTTTGCCTCAGTCAGGAAGGATAAAGAGAGAGCAATTGTCTGTGGCCACCACCTGCAAAACCATTCCCTTTTTGGGGGCTGTCTTGCTGTTGCCTCTCCAGTGCACAGTTTCATTTGCACAAAAACTGGTGACATTGATGCACAATTGCTTATGCTTCCTAAACTGGACAGATTGATATCCCTGAAGTTGAATTGACTTGGTGTTATACAGTGATGATTATGTGTTCCCTTCATTTTTTTGAGCAGTGTATAAAGGATGATATCATGAATCCCTATCATCTGTTGTGTATATATAAAAAATGGAATTTAGTGAAGAATACCGAAAACAAGTAATTTATTTATTATTCATTTGTGGATCCTAGTTTGAAAACTCCTGTCTTATATACTAGGTCTTAAGCTGGTAATTTCTTCCCAGAAATTAGTTTGTTGATGAATACTTTGTTGAGGGAAAATGTACTTGCTACAATTGTGATGTGTTATTTTCTCACCTAGATAATTTACTATTAATACACCAAGTGCAAGTCTCTCAGAATAAGAAAGTCTGCTGAATGACTGAAACGTAAAACGTAATCTAATTTAATATGTAAACACATGGGGTAGTGTTTGTCACTTAGTTTAACCAATATTTTTCCAAAGAAACTTAATGTAACACGATGTCATCTCCAGGATGTAAGTGGATGCACTGTATGAGCAAATGGTACTCACCATCTCTATAGGGGTGGAGAAAGCCAAATATTCGGAGACCATAATTCTTCCATTTTGGAGCCACAGCTAGCTTCTTCACTGTAGTTCTCATCTAGAACAAGAGATGTGGACTAGCCATAAGCTGAAGACCAGAACATGACTGACAGAGACGGAGAGAAACACAGACAGACCAAAATATACTGATAGACAGGCTAACTAAAAGAAACAGAGAGAAAGCTCCACAGCATACTTACGTGAGGATATAAGGGAAAGTGCAGGTTCTTTCGGAGCTGGGCTACAGATGAGCCACACCAGTCCTCAAACACATGGAGGTTGGCTTGCCCTTTGAACTGTGGAAAAAGAGACACCAACAAATATTGATAAATTGTAATAATAATTACTAGGTGGGAACTTATGAATAGGTACCATGTATATGACAAAACAAATACTTGTCTTGTTCTAATAACATTGGTTATCAGTTCATAATAATAACAATTAAGTGGATGTTTACATTTGTCCAGTGTTCCACATAGAGGTCAAAGCATTTACATTTTTGCACTTTATTCAAACAGCAAAAACTCTTCTATGAAATACTGAAATTCATAAATCTTTTGGTATCCACATAGGTGCATTGTTAAAATTGCTGCTAGTTTACACTTATATATATTATTACTATATTTTTGCTTTATATATTTCTTCATTCATTCCATGTAGATGTTGTGTTCCATGTCACAAGAACTTCATTTTTCAGAATGATGCTGTGTGATTCGGTGCATTTGATAAAAAAACTTTGAACTTGAACATAGAGAAAAGACTCTCAAGGCTAAAAGTCAATTTCCAGAGACCTTGATGTGCCTTTAATGTCTAGATAACGTAAGTAATGTAACCAAAAAGTTTAAGGCCCACGCCACTGTGCCAACCCCATGACCAATGGTCACAAGAGAAAATTTGATGGAAGATTGCAACAACAGAATTTTCAAATGGTCAAGAAAGTACCTCAGTCAACTGCCAAATAGATTCAAGATGACACAAGGTGCAACTGTTTCAACTTAATATATCCGTCACCAACTATATGAAAGGAGGACCCCACTGCAGAGAGCGAGACATAAGAAAGCCTGATTGCAATTTCCCAAAACATACCTGAACATGCCATAATCCTTCTTAAACAATCTCTGGACAAACAAGCCTTAATTACAGCTTTCTGTTAAAAGCATACAATCTCTGTGTGGCTTGGTGGGTCTCCGTCAAAGATCATTGTTCTTTCTGCGGAACAATAACCTAAAAAGCACCAATGAATGGTTTCTGATGTGGCCTGCAGATCATAAAGTTCATAAATCCAATTGAAAACCTGTAGATCTGATATACGCAGTTGGAAGGATTTAAGATAGTTGGACCTAGATTCATATTTGGGCGGAATTCTGCTTACCCTGAGTTGTTCTTGAAAGCCCATAGTCATTTTTCACAACAAGCGATTATTCACCTCTGTCCCAGCCAGTAATTAGCATGAATTGAAACTGCCAAGCCAACAAAGCTGCATTGCAAGCAGAAATGAACTAAAAAAACACTTCAAACTAAATTCAGAAATCTCTAATGCTAGTGTCACAAATGACCCTGAGCTCGGTTACGCCCCCCCCCAGCCACCAAGCCTTGTGCAGTTTGTGTGCTGTGTATAAGATTAGTGTATCATATGTTTCTGTTGCATGAGGGCGAGGTGTTTTATGCTGAGTGCGTTTGGAGTGTTTTGTTATGTGTTTATAACTGATATGAACACGTTGTGACAATTGTGTGTTTGGCATGGTGGCTAACCGAGTTGGCATGGACATTAATGACAATGACAAACCGCTGTTGCCAATTCTACCACTTCCAGTTCCTGGGACTAATTAATAATCAGAGGCATTTAAAAGGACAGGGAAGCGAATGGAAAAGGGCTGGTTTTTCCATTTTGGTGTGCAGTCAGACCGAGCAAACAAAAAGGTGCCTGCGGCCAGACTATGAGGATTGTATCATGTGCACCTCCCTTTTCACTGCGTGAAAGGGAGGTGCTTGTTTCTTATGAAATAATGTGCAGAATTATCTGTGTGTTATGCATTGCTCTCCCTTGATTGCTACCTTATCCTGTCCGAGGTCATTCGAAAGCGGGAGGCTAGACGGACGATGCTGCGGTGCCAGTATTTGGAGGGACTGTGACTGGAGAGGACATTTAGTTGCACCCTGAGCGAACGAGTGAAAGGAACTGGCACAATTCCACGTACCGGTGGATCCAAGCCGTTGAGGTAATGTAGGGGCTACGAGCCTTAGCCTCCTACCTTCCTCTCTGGATTTGTTATTTCTGGACGTTGTGCATTATGTAGGTATTGTCTGATAACAGGTTTTGGGGGATTATTGGTGCAACTTATCAAAGGAGAAACTTGAGACTTTTTATTAGCTTTACAATAAGTTCATGATTAGTATAAATACTCTTGTTCTGTGTTTTTGTGCTTATACCTGGGTTGTTTGTGAGCAAAATATTTGTATTTTTTGCATTGATATTAAAGGATTGTTGATTGTAACTTTACGTGTCTCTGTGGTGGTTTGCAGTGGGATCATAAAGAAAGTGAGACCACTGCAGGTTTTTTTTGGGCTCCATACTAACCAAACGGCTGGACAGAATTTGCTGACTTCAAACTGGAACTATGCTAACTACTTTCTTTGGCCACCACAAACAGCCTCTGTTATTCTGCAATAATGTCATCGGTAGCTAGCAAATTCTAAGTGGTTGTTCACAAAGTTACGTCGAAATGTCCTATTCCTGGAAAAATTGCGGATTGATACAATTTGTGAACAAAACTGACCGGTAAACATAGGAAGTATCAGTTCAGTTTAAAATTAAATTTATATTATAAAAAAAAACATTATTTAGAGGAATACAAAATTGACAGGTTTTGAGATAAACAACAACAATAGTCATAGTCTGAAGTGTTTTGGAGTAGGTTTCTACTTGCAAAGTTTCAATTGATGAATTTGGACGATGCTAATGATGCTAATTCCAGGCTTGGACAGATGTCAATAATGGCTTCAGGTGAAAAATGTTCTTGAAGGCCACTCCATGGGCCACTCCATGGGCCTTCAAGAACAAGGGTGAGTGAAATTCCACACATGAATCTAGTTCAAACTAACTCTTTAAACTTGGGAGTACTAGCAGTTTGTACAAAAATACTGCCAAATTGTCAATACATAGGTGCAGGAAGCTCATCCATGGCTATAGAAGGTGCTTGATTCCAGTTATTTAGGCCAAAGTCTGTGCTACTAAATATTGAGTATAGGGTGCAAATAAATGCTATTTCTATAACGTGCTATTTCTGTTCATTTTCTAATTGGATTAGGTTCACAGCTAGTACGTACATCAGTCATATTTTAAATTGAACCTATATGAATTATTCTTGGCTATATTGCATACGGGCATAATTTGTTTTATTTTGGGGCTGTGGGATTTGAACCAGCATCTTTTTGTTTTCTAGTCCAATACCTACTGTCGATAATGTTGCTTGGAACGAGGCGTGTGGCCTTGATTGAATGGCTAGCAGTGGAGCGCTTCCGCTTTCAACAACGGCATCCACTGTTCTTACGGTGAAATCCGGTATGAATCCGCTATTGCCGTTCCACTAGTAACAAGGGGAGGCAGCTGAAATCATACCGCTTCTGCAGTTTTGACCAATCACTTACTTTAAACGTGCAAGCCGAAACATCGCAGCCTATCACTATGCAGGCAACATTTATACCACAACACACAGCTAGGAAAAGTAACCTACTGTGTTCAAGGATAAAAAGG